>JBBPUA010000024.1:0-53416 GCA_038094355.1 Afroboletus lepidellus | reverse complement strand
CGACCGACAGCTAACTTTCCCGGGGGTGGCGCCACTGCTTCGGTACGTCGGCTTGGAAGCTTAGAGGGGGGTTTGTCGACCGTATTGCCTGCTAGGCCTCCCGAGTCAGTAGCTATAGCAACTGGCTCACTAGCGTGCCCGTCCACGGGCATAGACGGAAGCGGTATTCTTTTGGCACCGTTTCCGGTCACCTTAAGTCGATCGGTAGGTGGGTTGAGTTTCATCTGCACAGGCGGCGGACGCTGAGGACCTCTGGTCGAAGTTGCATTGGAAACCGGCAGGATTCGAGTAGCACCCTGTGGAAGACGCTGAACAGGTGGACGAGTAGGCACAGATGTCGGGACAACACAACGTTGTGCGGCACTGGAGGATTGCGCGGTGATATGCACATTACGAGAAGGTGGAGGTGGGTTACGCTGGATTTGAGACGTGGTCCTCTGTCGAGGAGCGCGAACGTCGACTGCACTTGAGGGATGCTGGACACCTGACCGTTGTCGTGTGCTATGGGCTGGATCACCGGAGATGGACCGAACAGGAGGTTCTGGAAGTATGGCGCTTGCAGGTCGTTGTCCCAATTCCATCACTTTGTTATTCGCGCGGCTGGGAGGCCTACTGGTTTGTCTTTGCCCTGTGTTAGACGAGGTTCCTCGGGTACCGGAGGGGGCGGTGTGAATATCGAGGTATTTCCTTACTACTGGGGTAAGCGGAGCGACGAAGCTAGAAAATGTTTAGTTGCAATATAAAGGTGAAGCTTCGTTAACTGACTTATCTACCCTTGTAGGTAGTAACATTTTATAAGCCTTAAAGACCTCCTTGCTCGCCTTTCGGACATCTGCACTGGCGTCGCGTGCGGTAAACCTTATAAACTCCTCTACAACTCGGGCCCGAGTCTCTTTTTCCAAGTCGGGAGGATTGCAACAGTTAAGGCAAGCCAGAATGCCTTCCGCAGCGGTCAAGCGAGGAAAGGTAGACTTGTGGTGCGCCAGCTCGGCAAGATGGGGTAATAGAGTCGGAAGACGTGTGTGCTGGACAATAGCAAGGATGCACCCCCTAGCACGCGAAGTGAAGACCTTGTTTGTCCGTCCGCAAAGGGCCAGCAAAGTCGGAACGAACTGAGGTACTAAAGGGTCAAATGCCGAGCCCAGACCAGTAGCCAAAGTCGTGACAAGCTCGACTGCAGTACCCGACAGCCTACTGCGCTCAGAGTTCAAAGCACTGTTCAATGGTCTGGATATCGAGCGGATATTATCGACCAATTCAGATGAAAATTCGCAGCCACCGATGTTGCAAAGGCGGGTTAGATGTTGAATGCCCTGTGCAATTATGTCCCATGTTTCTTCGGTTTCATCGAGCGAGACTTTCTTGCGGGCGGTCTCGATTTCGGCTCTGAGGGTTTCTGAAGAATCGCACTAAGGAAATATCAACACTGTTCCTCGCAAAGAAACGACCTGCCCTTACAGTTGTTATTGGCATTGAGTTAATGAACAGAGGAAGATGTGAATATCGAGTCGCATGTGGCTTGAAATCCAACCTTGGCGGCTACGCGTGCCCGAGTCGGACGTGTCGTGCCACCCGATCACGTGACCGGGTCTTCGGCAGCAGCCAGGGTGATTGAGACTCCGACAAACGGTGTGCACAGTTCCACCGACGACGTTGGCGACATCCTCAAGATCGATTTGATCAAGGTGAGGGGGTTTTTCGAGGCACAGAATGTCCGAGAAGACGCAACATGGCTGTAGCCAACGCCGTAGCCCTATGTGAACCGATCTTTTCGCTGGATGTGGGACTGTTGACTTGGATGGGGAACTGATAACCTCCTGCTTAGGCACCATGTCTCTCGTCGTTCCCGAACCCCACCAACAATTTCAGGTGCAGACACACTCACTAATACCTGGAACCATATCTTCTCACGTTCAAATAAGCACATTCTGCGTTTGTTGAACACCAACGTCGATGGCAAGCGCAAGATCATGTACGCCCTGACAGAGATCAAGGGTGTCGGCCGTCGCTATGCAAACCTCGTGTGCAAGAAGGCCGATGTAGATCTCAACAAGCGGTGAGTTCTTCTTTGAAGCATAGATGGGTTTACTCAGATTGCTGCAGAGCTGGAGAGCTCAACTCTGACGAACTGGAGCGTCTGGTGACGATCATCCAGAACCCTACCCAATTCAAGATCCCCACCTGGTTCTTGAACAGACAAAAAGACATCGTTGATGGCAAAGACTATCAGATTCTGTCGAACGCGGTCGACTCAAAGTTGCGAGATGACTTGGAGCGATTGAAAAAGATTCGGGCACACCGTGGTCTGAGACATTTCTGGGGACTGAGAGTGCGTGGCCAGCACACGAAAACCACCGGTGCGTAGACGATTGCACGCCGAGAGACCATGTAGCTCATGTTGCGTCAGGTCGTCGCGGGAAGACTGTCGGTGTGTCCAAGAAGCGTGGCTAGTTATGTCTATGTCTTGTTGCTGTAACACATCCATATATGATCACGTGACGAGTGTGGAGTCAAAAATGTTTGCAATGAGGGACACGATCACTGCCATGCATGATGATGATGTCCGCTACTCCGGGGAAATTGAGAACATCTGGCATCCCGACGCCGGGCAAGGCGAGTGGCATACCCACACCAGGCAGATTTCGTTCCGCGTCCAGCGTTACCGTGCAGCCCGCCCTCGACGCAGACGACTATGCGTCCCGTGCCTTCGCCGAGGCTATCAAAGCCAACGATCCGGCACAACATCGCGCAAGCCTCACACATAATCCGCCCTCGTCTTCCTCATCTCCGAAACCCTCGTTCTCTGCTCTCCAATCTGGAAGACGGTCGGTGACGGGTCGCCCCTCCTCTGTCACGTCCGCGCCCTCGGCGCGTACCAAAACACCATCTGCGCGTCCCCCCAGCCGCCAATCTGACGTCGTCCCCAGAAGCGTCAGCCGTGCTGGTCGAACCTTCGAGGTCGGCGACAACGTCAGGATTGAATCTCTTGGTTATGAAGGTATTCTGAGGTACGTCGGAGGGATAGACGCGAAGCCCGGCCTCTGGGCTGGTGTGGAGCTTAGTGGAGGGTTCGCAGGCAAGGGCAAAAATGACGGGTCTGTCAACGGGTAAGTCCGTTTCAGGGACTTGAGTTTGGATCAGGTCGCCTCTCTCGTCTGCCTCCTCTGATTTGCTAACTATGGCCTGAAGGAAACGATATTTCGAGTGTCCCCCGGAGTGCGGCGTGTTCGTGGCCGCTACTAAACTCTCCCCCCCGACCGTAGGTCCGAATTATCGGCCGCCATCTGTCGCGTCGTCTCGCGGTGGTCGCGTAACACCCGCGCCGTCTGGACGAGTGACACCTTCTGCTCCATTCTCCATCAGCGCCGGACGCATGACTCCTTCTACCTCGTTTGGCAGGATCACACCCTACAGCAGTAGGACGAATCCATTAGGAATATCTGATCGCGTTACGCCAGGTACTACACCTGCTGCGCGCAAGTCCAAGCCCGTCACCGGTCTCGGAAAGTCGCCAGCACGTCCTGCTTTGGAGACTCAGATTACCTCGGGTTCTCGAGCTTCCAAATATATTGGTTTGACGGCCAAGCAATTGAATTCGCGCACCAGCCCTGGACAGCCCGACTTTATCCTCAGGACACCGTCTTCACCAACTCGAACGGATGGCGGCGCACGATCATCCGATTCCCCATTTACTACTCCGAGAGCGGGCGCAATGAAAATTCCCAATTCCCTGAATGGTTCGCTTATGCCTGGGTCCAAAGGCAGAGCTTCCCTCAACACACCTAGGCCCAGAATACCCAGCGCAGTCGCTATGCCGCCGCCCGCGTCTCCGGCGCGATCAGCATCCTTTGGTTCTACTTACTCCCTCAATGACGACTCCATGCCGGATGACTACGTCCAAGGGAATCGTCTTCCTTCTCTGGATCTTTCCGAGTCCAGTCGAGCCTTGCAAGATAAGATAAACCGGCTATTGGGCAACGCGACTGTTTCCGATCCCAATGACGTTCAACCTGTTTCATCTCCCTCCCTAACACTGTCTTCTGCCGATGTTAATGCGACCGAGGCTTACGAATCTAAGATATCTGATCTCAATGCTCGCATAGAAGGCCTCCAGCAGGAAAAAATATCATTGCAGGAAATGGTCTCGTTACGCCACATTCTGGAGAGAGATCGCGACTCTGCCCTTGCCACAGTAGCAGAAACAGAGAAGGAGTTGCGCACCGTAGAGCGGAGGTTGAGCGAAAAGGATTCCAAGGTAGAATCTCTCGAGCGCTCCAATGTGCAGACTGCTGCAGAATTAGAACGCATCAAAGCGGACAGCGAAGCGCGTCTGAATGACCTACAAGCTAAACTGTGCACTAACGAGGCACTGGTCAGAAGTCTCAAAGAGGCTATTGAGGCCAAAGAAGGTGCGAAGCATGAAAGCGACGCCCTCTTAAAAGCCAAGAACGCAGAGATCGGCCTTTTGGATGCACGGCTCGAAAAAGTTACAAATGAGCTTGAAGTTGAGCGAAGGGAGTTAGGGACACAGATCGATGAACTTCGTCAAGCAGGACAGGTAACGATCTCCGAGCTTCTGCCATCCATCTTTAACTGTTCAGCTTAGGAAACGATCGCACTTTACGAAGAGCGACTCAGCGCAGCGGACTCGAGACGGTATGAAATGGAGGACAAGATCTTTGCACTCGAGGAGCAGGCGAGAAAAGCAGCAACTCCACTTTCACCTGGCCTTGCGGCACAACACGCTACATCAGCCCTTGAGATCGATAACGAAACACTGCGAGAGCAAATTCAACACCTCCAGAAGAAGCTTTCCATGATGGAAGATACTCTCGAGGATGCCCGAGCTGCTGCAGAGAGGGAGGAGGCTGCTATGAGGGAAAGAATCAAACGCTTTAAAGAGAAGGAGGAATCCATGCGAAACGAGTTGACCGAAGGTCGTAGGGCTGTTGAGCAAGTTGAACAAGCCGAAGCATTGGCAAAGAGTCGTATCGAGGAAGTCGAGGAGGCACTCAGAGAGAGTACCCTTGCACTAGAGAACGCGAGGGCCGAGATCGAGGTCCTGCGTACAGATGCTGCAGTACGTCGGAGCCCTCGTCCTGTTCTCGATGCTAACATCTCCCAAAGACAGTCGATGTCGGGGCCGAAGACGTGTCCTTGAACGTAACTGAGGCGTCCCGTCAGGCCATCACGGAACGCTCTAGGTTGATGGATGAGATTCGACACTTAAAGGACGAGCTTTTGCGGACATCCCCACAATCCGACCCGACGAAGAACAGTGCTGAGGTCGGCGGTGTCAATATTCATCGCGGTTTACGCTTATTTTCCCCATGCAGGATTCGCACTGGCGCGCGATGTTTGAGCATGAGCAAGCCGAGGCCCAATCATTACGCATCGCTTTGGACGAACGGTCGGCCGAATTGGACACCCTCCGTAAGAGAATGAACCGCGAGATGTCAATGAACGGTGTACTTGAGCACTCTAAATCACCGTCTAAACTCGAAGCAGACGAGATCAAGGGACTGAAGTATGAAATGTCTAAAAGGAGGCTGTCGCATGTACTGATGTTTCGCAGGCACATTGTACAGGAACTGCAGAAGGAGACGCTGGCACTCACTCAGCGTAACAAGCTGCTGGAAGCCGAAAACAGGCTTTTGATATCTGAGACTGACCAACTCCGCCAGGTAGGTTCTTATGCTAAGTGATATCCATGTTTATTTAACATCCCCTTTAGGAGCTCAAGATACTGGAAGATAACGTTGAACAGAGCCTCTTAAAACAGGAAGCTGCTATCGACGCTGGTGACCCGCCTTCGGCTCTCCCCCCAGATCTCAAGATAAAATACGAGGTAAGTTAACAACGTGGGCGTAGTCATTCGTCATCTTATATATCTTAGGGCGAGACTGAGCAGCTCAGGAAGCGACTTGCGGATGCAGAAATGAAGACAGCCCGAATTACGCATGATGTAAGTCATGGTGTTGCCCGCAAAGTCGACCAGATCTAAGAAACGTTTAGCTCAACAAAGAAATCAGTGAACTCGAGACTCTCATTGAATCCAAGGTGATTTTAAAGACTTGACTCGTGGTTGAAGCGTGACTGATTTGCATACGGCAGATCTACCGCGAAGTGCGTCGACATGCGAGAAAAGTCGGTCGATACTCACTTTACTCTATAGGATGAGCTTGAGCAAGAGATTGAGCGGCTGAAAGAGAAGCTTAAATCTAAGAAATCGTCGAAGAACAGCACAGATTCAGACGACCTGGGAAGACGAGCAAGCAATGCATCGACTGTACTGAGCGATGATGATTTGCTCTCCACCTCGCGCGAAGACGTGTGCGAGATCTGCGAGCGGCCTGGCCATGACATCTTTACTTGCGATCTCCTGAAGGAAGACGCACCCGCACCACTCACACGAGTTAAACCAGGCCTGAATTCGACACTCTATTGTGTAGATTGCGAAGGACATGGCCACGTTGCCTCTGACTGCCCACATTCATTGGATGTTTTCTGACCTTTTATTCGCTCACGATACTACAGGCATTGGTACTATTTTCCAGTCATGTTTAGTGGAAGTAGTGTATGATTCCCGAGCTCGTTGGATATGGGCCATCTTAATTTTCCTACCTGTGGTAGATGTTTACGTAATACATATGCATTGCAAAAATTTTGGAGTCAAGCTTGATAACGATCTCACCTACAATCATGTCCCGTTTCTTCAGACAAGCTGGCGACTCTGATTCCGATACGGAAGAATCCGACGAGGAACTCCTCACCAGTGGTGATGAGGAGGCACCGCCAAAGCCAGCAGCCAAACCGACCGGCATGTCTCGATTCCTCCGCACAGCCGGCAGCGACTCCAGTAGTAGTAGTTCCGAGTCAGAGTCTGAGTCAGAGTCTGAAGAAGAAGACATCGAGCCAGAGACCGAGAAGAAGAAAGGAAGGTTCCTGCGGAGCGATTCCGACGAGGACAGCGAAGACGAAGAAGACGTGAAACGCGTCGTCAAAAGTTCCAAAGACAAGCGCCTCGAGGAGATCGAGGCCACAGGCAAAGTACTCGAAAATGCCGTCAAAATCAACGATTGGGTGGTGATCTCTGCAGGTTCGTTCCAGCGCTTGGTCTGTGGTTCCCTGATGCTGATTTGAATTTCAAGAATTCGACAAGCTGTTGCGTCTCGTCCAGCGCCAGAGCAATGTTGCAGAGCCCATTCCCCCGTTCTTCCTTAAAACCCTCACGAGTCTCGAAGATTCCTTGAATGCCGCTTTAGCCAAGGAAAAGGAGGCGAAGAAAAAAATGAACGCCGTTAACGCTCGTGCGTTGAACTCTATGAAGCAAAAAGTCAAGAGGACCATCAAGGAGCATGAGAAGGAGCTGTCTCAATATCATGCGGTAAGCAATGCATTTAAATTCATCGTTCTTCCTTGAACGTATTGTAGGATCCGGAAGCCTTTGAACGCGAGTACGCTCTACACAGTCAACCTGCCGAAGCCACGAAGCCAACGAAGAAGCCGAGGAAAATTGTTGAAAGTGGTAGCGAAGAAGAAAAGTCCCCATTGGGAGACCAGTTCACGACGGTCGGAAAAGGTGGTAAAGCCATGCAATTCACTGCGGATGCTATCTTCAAGACTCTTAAAATTGTACATGACGCTAGGGGAAAGAAGGCTCGTGGAACGGACCTGAATATTACTCGCCAATGGCTGACGATTACTCTAGAATACAGATCGTGGCGAGCAGATGCGCATTCTCGAAAAGCTCCTCGAGGTCGCTGTTACTCCATACCAGCGCATTCGTGTCCTTTTGGCCCTCGTTTCATCGCGGTTTGACTATAACGCCTCTGTCACGTCTTATATGCCAATTGATCTGTGGTTATCGGCTGAGCGCGAAGTCGATCAGCTCATTTCGATTGTCGCCAAAGATTCTTCGTATTCAATACAAGAGAACACTGAAGATTACGACGAACTCGCTGAACGTTCTTCCGACACCGAGCCAGATGGCATCGTTCGTATTAGGGGTAGCATCATTAGCTTCGTGGATCGTCTCGACGACGAGTTCACCAAGAGTCTGCAAAACATCGATCCTCATGGCACGGAGTACGTGGATCGTCTCAAGGATGAGAAGGTGCTCTACCGGACGATCTGTCGTGCACAGGCATTCTATGAAAGCTCTGTGCAACCAGAGCCACTTGCTCGGGTCATTATGCGACGCCTTGAGCACATATATTCAAAGGTAAGGTGCAATAAAGCCCCATAAAATGTTCGATGTTACTGACTCCCCATCAAGCCTGACGCGGTCGTTAGTGCCCTCGAGTCCGCTCTTACCACATCAGAAGTTTCTCCAAGGGTCACGTTAGCTTCTTCCTCTACCACGTCGAGCCTAATCCACTCTCTGTGTGTCCACCTTTACAAAGCCGACAATTCGCTACTGCGCACTAGGGCCATACTTTGCCACATTTATCACCACGCTCTCCACAATGATTTCTACACCGCTCGTGACATGCTGTTGATGTCCCACCTTCAAGAATCCATTCACTCTGCCGATGTTGCCACGCAAATTCTCTACAACCGTACCGTTGTCCAGCTTGGTCTGTGCGCCTTCCGTTGTGGATTGATCAAAGAATCGCAGGCCATGCTTCAGGACATTTTTGCAACGCAGCGCGTCAAGGAACTTTTAGCACAGGGTGTCCACCAACAGCGGTTCCAGGCACAGCTCACTCCGGAACAAGAACGAGCGGAACGAGCAAGGCAGCTTCCCTTTCACATGCACATCAACACAGAACTCCTCGAGGCTGCATTCCTTGTGTCAAGCATGCTGGTAGAGATTCCATTGCTTGCGTCTATAGACTCAGAAGAACAGAAGCGAAAAGTAATTTCGAAACCTTTCCGTCGCCTACTGGATTTTGCCGACCGTCAAGTTTTTACTGGTCCTCCTGAGAGCACACGCGATCATATAATGCAAGCAAGCAGGGCACTGCAGGATGGTGAATGGGAGAAGTGCCGAGATCTCATCCAGAGCATAAAAATCTGGAGTCTTATGCCAGAGTCTGCTTCGGTGAAAGAGATGCTCGCCAAGTAAGTCTTCGTCGTTTCATTCGACGATGCGAATATTAAGTAAACGACCCCAAGGCGCATTCAAGAACAGGGTCTTCGGACATATCTGTTCACATATGCTCCATTGTACTCCACGCTGTCTCTTTCCCTTCTCTCGCGAACATTTTCATTGCCGTTGAGAACGGTAACGTCCATAATTTCAAAGATGATCTGGAATGAGGAACTTTCTGCGTCCTTGGATCAATCCACTGCCGTCGTTGTGTTCCATCGCATCGAACTTTCTCGTACGCAACAACTCGCACAGGTCATTGCCGAGAAAGTCAACAATATGGTCGAACAGAATGAAAAGGCACTGGACCTGAAACTTGGCAGTTCCACCGGGTGGGGAGATCGGGGAGATGCCAAGGGCGAAAAACGTGGCGAACAGACCCAAGAGCGTCGTGGCAGAGGGGATAGGATAAGAGGTGGTTTGCGCGGTAAGATCTAATTCTGATTCCCATAGGCAGTTGAATAACGGAATGTACTACAGGCAATACCCGGAGTCGTGGTTCTCGGTTTGCGCAAGGTCTTGGAAACCAAATGGCAGGTCATTTGACGCAGCGAGCCCGATAACTTACTACTAATGTCACTTGGGTTAAACTACAATATCCTGTACTTGCTACGGACCAATTAGTGGCCCTACTCAGCTGCCCCCTCATCACTGTCGTCCTCGTCATCTTCATCGGACCCATTGAGATCCTGGGTCTCTGCTCCCCAGTCAGAAATATCAAGCTTCTCATTTCGAATACTTTCTGGAGGTGCACGTCGGCGAAAACGAGAGAAAAGATGCACGAAATCTTACCACCCTCCTTCACCTCGTATCCACCCTGTGTGACGCATCGGATCAATTCAGCCTTGTTCCCAACTTTTGTATTCCTGCCTAAAACAGAACCCTCAAGTTTTGCTCTGCATTCGACTTAGCGAGTTTGGTCGCAAGCATCGGGTCATGTACTCACCCGTCCGATACTACGCAATGGTCAAGCAGCACGCAACCAGCGATTTTCACCATCTTCCCAATTATGCAATGCTTCCCGATAACGGATTTTTTGATTGTCGTCTTTTCGTCCACTTTCGTAAAGTCGCCGACCGATGAGTCGGACGAAATCGATGCTTTTGGATCGATGAGGGCGCGTTTCTGCGGGTCGGCGGGCAAGGTATAGGAGGTATCGTTTATAAACTATTGTACGACGGTGAGTCGAAACGAGCACATATGTATGCGCGACCCTTACGTGTCGGTTTGCTTCTAAATAAGCCGGCAAAGTGTTGACTCGAACGCAGTAGCCGTCATCCTCTCGGTGGATGACAACGCCGACTCTGAGAGTGGCTGTCTCTGTATGGCCATCTTCAAAGTCCGTGGGGCTGGATGGAACAGAATACCCCAGCTCCCGACCGAGGTGAAGGGGCGAAGACGTAGTCGAAGGGTTGTATGCGGACACCTTGGTTTTCGCGGTACTAATCGTGTGGAGCGTGGAGTGTCTCATTGAATTATTACGCGAGGCAAAGTTACAAAGAGAGCCGAGCGCTGTAAGGGGCAAGCTAAGTCAACTCGCCGGCAACCGACAAGATTCTCGTACCGCGTCCATACTTTGAGCGCTTCGTTGACTGGTAGTGCACTTTGCATAACCAAGGGAAAAAGTCCTCCCGCAGGGAATCCAGTCCTGTCTTGCGTTGCAAGGCATCTAGTATCTCACGCTTGCAGACATAGACGTGAGAGTCCTGAAGTTTGGATGAAAGCTTCGCTCGAGGGTATCGCGAAAGCATGTTCATTCTTAACTCGAGCTCATCCGCATTCTTGTCTGCATCCTCGAGGGTGTCGACATACAACAAAGTCCCAGTGGAGTCGTCCCAAACTATTGGGCAAGGTTGAGAATGAGTGCCCCATTCGTCAGGAGCTGCAGATTTCTCCGACTTGGGAGGCTCGAACCAGCAACAGGTAGCGATTGCGCCGTCCGAAGTGGTCTCCGAGCGGAATTTGTTCAGGAGTGTCGAAAGAGGGAGCGCTTGGGGAGGGATGAAGTCACAAGAGAGCAAGACAAAATCTTCTTGGATGCGGCTGGAGAAGCTCCGGAGGATGGAACCAGTTCCAACGCCTAGTTCCTGCGTTTGGTCAAACGACTGGACGTCGACGCGTAATGACGAAGAAGATACAGGTGATTCTGAATGAATGTAGTGTGATATGGAGGGGCGATGCGAGGAAGGGCAGACCAGGAGGACGTCTGGCGATCTCGTTCGTGATTTTACTGATTATGCCTAGGGAGATCCTACCTTTGATGCCAGACTGCTCGATCCAGGACAGGACATAGTCGACCATAGGCCTATTAGAAATAGGAAGGAGTGCTTTTGGGAATGGCTCATCGCCAACGTCACCCGTCAAGGGGAGGAGTCTGGAGACTCGGTTTGGATGAATATGGAGTGGAAATGCGATACTCACTCGTTGCCAAAGCCTGCAAGAATCACGGCGAGGAATTCTCGAGGAACTGGTTGGACTGGATCCACGGTGAAGTCCATCGCTGCCAAGTGGAAAAGATATGACTCGGAGTAATCTCATCTGGGCTCGTTGCCTTTTCTAGAACTGGTACATTCAGACTGTGTAGAGACACCAGCTACGTATGTAGGTTTCATTGAATCCATCTCAAAGCCCGACAGAGCAAACAAGTTGGCTCTGAGACCGTCCCGTCAGCATAGACCCTAGTCACACCGTGAAACGCTTACCGTCGGTGCATCAATGGCTGAGGAACATCCGGCCCTTGGCGCGACGGCGTTGGAGAACCTTACGCCCGCCAGGCGTTTTTTTCCTCGCGAGAAACCCATACTTCCGCTTCCTCACCCGCTGCGAGGGCTGGTACTCCGTGCCGCGCGAGGCAAAACGAACGCTAGTCATGTCCGTGAGGCGAAGTGGTAACGTCCATCTCAGTGAACTCGCTATCCTGGCACCGGCAAACAGAGTGGGGTGGATCGTCCGAGTTGCTCTGACGAAGGTGGAAAATAGACTTGTGGCCAGCATTGCGGGCTGGAGAAGGCGTAGAGGATACAATATTCCCACGCTGCACCCCCCACAACCATGAATCAAAGTTGCTAATGCCACCTAGTGCATCAACTACCATCACCAGCCCGTCCTCGCATTCCCCGGTTTCCTGAGAGCATGGCGCAGCCTTCCGTTCATCAGCTCTTTCGCCGTCTCGAAACCGTTGGAAAGGGTGCCTATGGCTCCGTCCACAGGGGCGTCCATTTACCTACAGGCAATATCGTAGGGCTCAAGATCATCAATCTCGACACAGCAGACGACGACGTCGAAGCAATCCAGCGCGAAGTAGCCCTCTTGACGCAGCTTCGCGACGCCCCCAACGTCACCAAATACTATGGTTGCTTCCTCGACGGTCCACGTGTCTGGATTGCGATGGAGTTTGCACATGGAGGTAGTGTTCGTACCCTCATGCAATCCTGCAAGGATGGCGTACTCGAGGAACGTTATATTGTTGTCATCACTCGTGAGGTCCTTGTCGGACTTGCCTACCTTCATAGATCCGCGATCATCCACCGCGACATCAAGGCTGCTAACATTCTCATCACTGCAACTGGCAAAGTCATGATCTGCGATTTTGGCGTCTCTGCTCTATCTGCCACGACAACGAGCAAGCGAAATACACTCATGGGGACCCCTAATTGGATGGCACCAGAGGTAGCTCAGCCAACACCCGTGTACGACAGCAAGGCGGATATTTGGAGCCTAGGCATCGTGGTATATGAGATGGCCAAAGGTGCCCCTCCACATTCGGACTTGAGGGATGCAATCAAAGTCATGCAGCTTATCGCGAAAGTCAAACCTCCGAGGCTGGGAGAAGGAGATGGTAGTAAGGACATGAGGGATTTCGTTTCTCATTGCCTTCGAGAATCACCGAATGACGTGTGTATCTAGAAACCGAGGTTTGACTGTCTTGCTAACGTCCCTACTACCAGCGTCTTTCTGCAGATGAGCTCGCCAGGACGAAATGGATCAAGTCCGCTTCAAAAGCGAACGTGTCTGTGTTAAGGGAGCTAATTCTCAGATATGATGCCTGGATTCAAAGTGGGGGTTCCAGGGCTAGTATTGCGGAACCCCTTGATTGGGAGGATGAAGAGAAGAAAGAGTAAGATTTTTCCCGCAACATGAGGAGGGACTTACTCATCTTTTACAGCTTACAAAGGATTGCTGAGGAAGACGATGACCTCTGGGAGTTTGATACCCTTCGGCGGAATTCTTTAACGGATTTACCAAACGAGGTTGACGATATAGTCCTTCCCAGCCCTATTGCAGCTTCCGTAGCTTCCACAGTGCGCCCTGTGCCGACTCGACTACCGACCTCCTTGCGTACCCTCTTTGACGATGGTATTGCGCTAAATGGTACCCTCAAACCATCATTTCTTCCCGCGCCAGCGACAGCTACCTCGGCAGTTGCACCTCCGGTTGTACCACTTTCTTCGTCACCTGCACTGGAGTCCGTTCGTCCGAGGGGAATTGGGCTTCCTGGTGGGATAGACGATGTGCAGTTGACCAAATATAATGAATTTTCCTTCCCAAGTCACCGACCTCGTCGCT
Source organism: Afroboletus lepidellus (assembly GCA_038094355.1). Taxonomy (NCBI): domain Eukaryota; kingdom Fungi; phylum Basidiomycota; class Agaricomycetes; order Boletales; family Boletaceae; genus Afroboletus; species Afroboletus lepidellus. The sequence goes on along the minus strand of JBBPUA010000024.1, from coordinate 39,756 downwards.
CACAAGATATCGCTCCCTCATTACCTGCTCCTCGCCTTCCTCCAACAACTCCTTCCCCGATTACAAGAGCACGTTCCACTAATGCCTCCGACACAGACTCTTCCCCAGCAGACAACCGTTCTGGAAATTCCATTAGAAGAAAGCCCAGCCTCATTCGTCAAGCTTCAGTCGCTGTGATGGAAAGCACACCAGCATCACCACCTCTCTTGCCTCCTGTGAGGCCATTTGCTTCGCGAGATAGGAGTGGTAGTTCCTCTAGTAAGGGAAGCGATGGGGCTAGTTCAACCAAAAGCTTGATTGTGCCAGGGCTGAAGGATGCTGTAAAAGTGAAGTTTATATGCTTCCTCTTTCTCCGACTTTTTGTTGATTTTTTCAGGTCCCTTTTCTCACATCCGAGCACCAAATGGGAATGTCCGATTTACTCCCCCCATCTCCATCGACTGTCATTTCTGGCTCTCACCCCGGCACCCCTTCACCAGGACCACTGGGTTCACATAAATTAGGTATCCGCGGAGATGCGAATGCGTCAACGATATCTCTTCCAAGCACGCGAAGCAGCTCGCCGCCACGCGCTGATAAGCGTGGTAAATCTGGCTTTACGAAGTTCTCTCATGCCACCTCCCTTTCGTTGACATCGGTACCTGTTGAGTCCACACTTGGACCCCCCATTCCACCACTCGATTTTGTATCTCTCACGGGGTCACAAGAAGCCACGAATTCCTATCTCGCTCGGACCGTCGATGATCTCACGAGGTGGTTCTCCGTTATCGAGGTCGGTTTCGCGAACGTGCTGGAGCAGTCTGGCGGCGATGCAATAGCAGAGGAGCAGGAGGAAACGCCAACAGAGCAGGCTTCCTTTCACGCTATTGGAAACGCAGACAGCAATGTCCGTATGCAAACAAGGCGTGCTCTACCCTCGGAACTTGGTTGAAAAGAAATCGCTTTCGGACTTCTCGTACTACACACATGGGCTTGCTAATCGTCTACTGGTATTCATGGGCCTTATTCTCATTCCTCGCAATGCATCTATCCGGATAATGTATGGCGACCTCAGATGTAGTTCTGCGCGCTAAGGTATTTCGCGATAACCCGCACTGCTTCCTGCACATTGCATTGATCTGTTCTGATATGAATCTCGGGCTGCTCTGGCGCCTCGTACGGTGAAGATATCCCAGTGAAATCTAATATTCGGAGATGAGAGTCGTATTGACCGACCGGAAAATCAGGTCACCTTTGATTTCTCCATTACGGGCTTTCTTGTACAATCCCTTAGGGTCGCGTTGCTCTGCTACTGCGAGAGGAGCATCAATGAAGACTTCGACGAAAGGCAGGTTAGCCTTTTGGTGGAGTTCGCGGGCTACTTGCCGGTCCGCGCGGAAAGGGGAAATGAAGGCGGTAAGCGTAACGCAGCCCGAGTCGGCGAACAGCTTCGAGACCTTGCGATACCATTGGTCAGATTAGATGACTCGAAGATTGCCGGTTTTCGTCGTACCTCGCCGATGCGCCTGATGTTTTCTATCCGGGAGTTCTCGTCGAACCCGAGATCCCTGTTCAACCCGAAACGAATGTTGTCCCCATCGAGGCGGTAAGAAAATTTGCGTTCGTGCAGGAGATGCTGCTCGAGTGCACAGGCGACGGTGGACTGCGAAATAGAGATCAGAACCAGATCGGCGCGACTTTGAGGAGACCGTAATAGCGACCTTTCCACTGCCGCTCAGGCCGGTGAACCAGATCGTGACGCCCTTTTGTTTGAGCAACTCGAATCGCTCGGCGCTGTTGACGGTGCCTAAGAAAAGTGAATCGATAATCTTGAGATCCTATAGATCTGGCGCATGTACGCACCGTCGTGAAATGTAATGTTGGTAGCCATGGTCTAGTAGAGATCTGACTGGTGCAGGGGGGATATCATTTCGTGTCCTTTTATGTTGGTCTCCCGTCGGCTGGCAATCAGAGAGCTTGAGAAAGATCGACAAGTCTAGTGCGGGCACCTTCGAGTTGTCCAATTCGCGACGGCCGAAGGTCGCCGACCGCTTTGCACTTGCCAGTAACAAACACTTCGATTGCACACCCAAACACCCGACACGGAGTGATACGAAGGACCCCAATATATATCCCACTGCACAAAAATCCCCCCATCTCCCAGAAAAGTTTGGTATCGTTACAGCCAAGAGTAAACCGGCGAAACCCAAATATCACGAAGCGGAAAAGGTGCACAGCCAGATAATCGACTTTCTGATCGCCTCTGTAACTTCTTCTGTGCTGAGAGGTTGATCTACTGGGGGACAATGAATGAAAAGCACTTTCGTTGTCGGCTTATCGGTTTTCGGAACCAATCGTCTACTCTCCGCCAAGGAGCAATAGTAGATAAAGTCGCACAGATAGTGTCCAGCATCTAGGGAAGAATAAACTTGCTGCAGAACAAAAGCGAAAGAGAAGAAAACAAACGCATCAGACGTTTACAAGGCAACGTAGCAATGGGATCAACACGCTCACCTCAACGCCACATTTTTTAAGATGGTTCACAAGCTTTTCGACATTGACCTCGGTGTAAATCTCTTCTGGAAATTGTTCATATCCCTTTCCAAAACCACGCTTTGGGGGTTCGGCGCCCTCGATAGGGCCATCGATGTCATACCCCAAGCGTGCTCTTTCCAACCGCTCCTCTGGCGAAGGCTCGGAGGGACCGCGGCTCGCCTCTTCACGCGAGACACGGACGACGGGCGCGTGACACCCTTTTGCGTCCTTCATGTTATAACCGAATTTGTGACCGACTCTTTCGATCCGCAGTGGCCCCCGACCGGCAACTCCCACATGAAGAACAAGGTCATAGCTATGTGGTGGAGGGGGAAAGGCGCTTTCTACTGAGGGGAGGACAGGAGGACGAGCATGGAAGCCAGGGACGGTGGCCAGTACGTCCTCGTATGCAACAGGCACGTTGATCGCTGTTATGCAGATCTCACGGATGGCTGTGGTCTGATCGGGGATGGGGACGGATGAGGGCGGATGTCGAGGATCGTCTGGAACCGCCGGCTCTACTGGCACTTCTACGCGCATGACGGCGTTGTGAAGAGGCTTGACGGCCAGCCAGGAAGGATTGACGGTATAACGGGAGAATGGCTAGACCCGTGGAGGTCAGGCGCAGGCAAGGTGGATGAAACGAATCAAAGAAATTACTGGGTAGGGGGGACTCACACCAAAGCCGGTAACGAGAACATAGTAGGGACGGGGCTCGGATGTCGATGTGCCCCCGTTGACGGCGGGCATGATAAGTTATGATATGAAAAAACCAACGCCCGACTATAAGCTAAGCGATCGCGTGTGGGAATTATATTCCAGTTCCACCTCGGGCGAGGCCGGCCTCACTTGGGATTCAAACTCCGTTCTTCTGCTAGTCCGTTCAATGTTGTCCTCAGTCCTCCGTGCCCCCATCGTCGCGTCCGCGCACGGCAGGCGGGCGGCCTCCTCCATCGCCCTCAAATACTCCAATGCGCTCTACTCTGCAGCGCTCGCCAAGTCGCCCCAGGTCCTCTCAAAGGTCCAGACCGAGCTCAACACCATCTCGAAATCCATTGCCGAGACCCCCGAGCTGGATGCCTTCATCTCAAATCCAACGCTGTCAGCAAAGGAGCGCGTCGGCGGCCTTGCCTCGCTCTATGCCAAAGCAGAAGGCCCAAGGAAGGAACCAGTCTCCGACGTCACCAAAAACCTCTTTGCTGTCCTTTCAGAAAACGGTAGACTGAACGAGACGCAGGGTGTCATTGAAGGCTTCAACGAGCTGGTTGCCAAGTACAAGGGAGAGTTGGAGGTTATCGTCACCTCAGCCGCGCCCCTCCCAAAGGATACTGCGACCAAGCTTGAGTCGATTCTCAGGCAGTCGCAGGCCGCCCAACACGCCAAATCCTTGAAGGTGGTCAACAAGGTTCGCGTCTTGCCATTGTCTGGCGTGGCGTCTGCTCATCCCCGTCCAGGTTAACCCCTCCCTCATGGGTGGGATCGTTGTAGACTTTGGTGACAAAAGCATCGACCTGAGCGTGTCGTCTCGTGTTAACAAGCTCAACAATCTCCTTCAAGGTATGTCTTGTTACAGCACGCGGCGTTCTCCTGCTCATCTTCATAATAGAATCAATATAACGAGAGGGATGGTCGGAGCACTCGGTTGTGACGCATGAGAGTTGTCGGCTGTCGCAGTGCGATACCAGTTATAGAGAGCTGGATGTATACGTGTCTATATGTCCGTTTGCGAGTCTTGTTAGACCGGCATGCTCTTCCCCGACCTAAGTACAATGAACTCGACATTCATTACATAAGGACTGAGTGGACCCCGCCACCGCAATCGAAGTCGCTCGGATCATCATGCGAATTGAATATTATCTTCATTATCGTGTAGAGGCGCTCCTTAAAGTCGTATGACCTCTGGTATGTTGTTGGACTACACGTTGTCGTCGTTGACTGACCTCGTCTGCTCTTAGTAATCTGGTTGGTCTGGGCATCTCTTACCGTGGTGTAATGATCGAGTTTTTGTCCACAGCCCCGCATGTTCATGCTCTGTTCTTGAGCGGGACATTAACAACCATCTGGACAGTGAATGCACAGAACACAAGTTGAGCACTAAACATCAGTTACCCCCCAAAGAGGACTCGCAACGTAGACTGGCCCCGATATTTTCTCAAGTTCAAGGGAGCGACTTGAGACCGCCTCACACACCGACCACCGCTCCGGAGGCGTCCCTGAGACCGTCCAAGAAGAAACGGAAAATCGAGGTGTCGTCCTCGCGTCTCGCAGTGTCCGGTGGTGACAAACGCGTCATCGAGCGGGTAGTTGATGTCAATGCGCAAATTAGCATTCCCTTGGCAGAAAGACTCCGACCGAAGAGTCTTGACGATTTCGTTGGACAAAAGCATTTGACAGGACCTCATTCATTGCTGAGGAGCTTGCTCGTATCTGGAAACCTGGGCGGAATCATATTTTGGGGCCCACCGGGGTGCGTAGTGCTCCTTCCATCGACGGGATATGGACTGATCAAAGTGCCATAGTTGTGGGAAAACAACTCTTTCGAGACTCTTGGCTGGAGAAGCAAATTGCATTTTCAAAGAGATGAGCGCCACCTCCTCAGGAATTAATGACATCCGCGGTGTCTTCGAAGAAGCCAAGGGATCTCTGGCGTTGACGGGGAGGTATGGGGCTAACTTCTCTTCATGGCCTGTCAACTACATCTCTTGTAGGAAGACACTTTTGTTTCTGGACGAAATTCATCGTTTCAATAAATCTCAGCAAGTATGTTTTTCTTGCTTTCTCGACGCGTTGGTCTTACACCTAATTCAAGGATATCTTTCTACCATACCTTGAGAAGGGCCAAATCCAGGTGACTTACCACTCCACCCTTATTTGTACTTTGAAGTAGTTACCCGTACATGCCCAGATGGTAGGCGCGACAACAGAGAACCCATCATTCAAATTGACGGGGGCTCTCATGAGTCGATGTCGGTCGGTGACATTGTCTATTTTTTTCGCAATGCTTGACACCTATTTAGTGTGTTTACGCTAGAACGTCTCACAGACGAGGATACGCGGAGCATTATCTCTCGTACAGTGGAACGTCTTTCCTGTACGAGTGAGGCAGTTGCGCCATTGACTTTGCAACAATCAACTAGCTCACAAGGTTCTGATCAATCCTCCATAACTCAAGAGTCGGTAGAATCTCGTTACGTGGAAAGCCCATATCCATTGTACCCGCAATTGACACCTCGCGTGATCACGTCACTTGTTTCTTTGTCTGCAGGAGACGCGCGAACAGCGATATCTCTACTGGAACTTGTCTTTGCACAGAAGGGCGGCGCTCAGGAGGAGGAGCTTCTTACGTCGCTGCGACAATCGGTGTCATGCTCGTATGATCGCGCTGGAGAAAGTCATTACGACATGATATCCGCTCTTCACAAGTCTGTGCGTGGTAGTCAGGGCAACGCGGCTATGTATTGGCTAGCACGTATGTTGACTGCTGGCGAGGATCCCTTGTACATTGCGCGAAGGATGGTCGTTTGTGCGAGCGAGGATATCGGACTTGCGGATAATCATGCGTTACCATTAGTAAGTTGCTATAACCAATTTGCTATCATATGCTCGCTCATGGCACTTCGCATCTCTTAGGCGGTCGCAACTTTGCAGGCCTGTCAGCAAGTTGGAATGCCGGAGTGTCGCATCAACTTGGCTCATCTTGTCGCCTATCTCTCTGAAGCACCAAAAAGCACACGCGCGTACGAAGCCTATAACTCAGCCGAGGTTGCAGCGAAAATGGAGCTCACTGCTCCAGTCCCACTGGCGATGCGCAATGCTCCAACGCAGTTCATGAAAGAGCTCGGTTATTCTGAAGGATACAGATATAATCCAAGCTATGCGTGAGTTCATCTAATTATAAAAAATCAAATGTTGCTGATTTGCTTTCAAGGCACCCGGTGCATAATGACTATCTACCTCCAGCGTTTCGAGGGGAGATATTTCTGAAGGAACCAGATGATATGTCGAGCAAGGTGTGGGATGAGGATGCCCTGGTAAAATGGGAAACAGCATGCAATCGAGGGCGCCCCTGGTCAGGCCGCTCGTCTGTTTCACCCCTTAGGCGGAGATCAATAGCCTAAACCGTAAGCTTTCGCTAATGCAGCAATCGCCGCCTGGTGTATCGATAATTGCGGTGTATCAGTTGTGCCCAATCCCATCATTCTGTCAGCGTTCACATCTCCGCATGGTCATGGGAAGGAACGAGATGATAAGGCGCCTAAAGTGACATGTCATCGTGACAGTCTCATCCGATTTGATCAGATGCTACGTGTGTTCTGTTTTACGTCCGTGGTGGGCTAATGGAAAGACAGGGAAAGACTTGGTGCAGTGACAACGGATATATATGTTTCTCCAACGAGACACTACATACGATACTCAATGCGGTAGGTGAAGAGTTTAACTTGACAGGGACCACATATGTCCTGGCGCTCGCCGAGCACCCCGCTCATCTGTGAACTTTCTTAAAAAAGATTCCATCCTCAGCTACACTCAGACCTTTTCGTTGCTAGTCGCATGCAGTGTGACCGCGAGCGATAATGTTACACACATGAAGCACGGGGCCCGAAAGTTGGCGAGATAAGCGGATGTGAGCTCTCGTGGTGGTTCTCCCTGAGTCCAATGCTTTATATGTTGACAGATTCCCCGCTCCCCAGTCCTCACACTGTGGTGGTGGCCTACCTTCAGCATGGCTCACACAGGCGGTGTCTCTGATGTTTTTGAACCTCAGCATGGTCACGAGACTCCAAGCATCAGCGACGAAAAGTCCTATCAAGCGAAGAATGACGTCGAGACCGCGACCACCGAAGCGGAGAGCACCGAAGCTGTCTTGCATGACGAACGTGACATCGCGACCCATGTCATCTCTGTTGCAGACGACCCGAGCCTAAATCCTTGGACTTTCCGTGCCTTTTTCATTGGAATCGGTCTTTCTGCCTTTGGCGGAGTTCTTGGTATGTAATCTCGTTCCAGTGAAGGGCCTTGCTCATGATTTTTTACAGCTGAGATATACTACTTCAAACCGGTGCGTCAAGTTCACTGTTGTATCTGTGTTTTCTTATCATTGTCACCCAGCAAACTGTACTGGTTTCTCTGATGTTCCTCGCCGTGATATCGTATATATTGGGCATCTTCTTGGAAACCTTTGTTCCTCGGTATGGGTACCTGAGGTGGTTGAACCCAGTAAATCGTTTCATATCCAAGTTTCGAGTTGTTTCTGAACGCGTTCTGGCAGGGGCCATTCAACAAGAAAGAGAATGCCTTCGCGGTGATCATGGCCAGTGCGGCAGCGAACTCTGCCCTTGGTACAGAAGTCCTCGCGGTCCAGCGCTTGTACTACAATATCACCCCTAATGCTGCCGCTTCGATTTTTCTCCTCTTCTCGAGCCAGCTACTTGGCTACGGAATTGGTGGGATGATGCGCCGTAAGTACGAGTCATGCAAACACCGGACCCAGGGAGCTGAACTTGTTGCACCTAGCCGTTCTCTTGTACCCATCCAAGATGTTGTACCCTGTCGTGCTTCCCCTTGTCTCGATGTTCGATGCTCTGTTCGAAGGTGGACAAGTGGCAAGGAGCAGACTTAGGATGTTTTATTATGTGTTTGGCGCGTATGTCCTTCGATTATCAGTTCGAGAGTATGCATCTCTAATATTTCTGGCTCGTCTGCGGATAGCATATTCATCTGGGAACTGTTCCCTGAGTGGATATTCCCATTGCTCACTGGGTTCTCTGTTTTCTGTCTCGCCAATCCAAACAGTGCTGCATTCTCCCAAGTTTTCGGCGGAACCAATGGTAATGAAGGTCTTGGATTGCTTTCTCTTTGTTTCGACTGGCAGGTAAGCTAAATGGCAGTTTCTGTCTATCTCACAATTGACTGTTTTTACAGTATATCTCAGGCGGTATCAATCCCATGACTATTCCTCTCAAAGCGCAAGTGAGTCTGTATTCACCTGAACGACTGGCACGGCCTGAATCTCCATTTAGGTGTCCAATTTCATTGGCTATCTCCTCTGCATGTAAGTTGACACTTCCACGTCTGCACGGCAATGACACGATTCGATTAGGGTCGTCTTTGTTGCAGTATATTATAACGATATCTGGAAGGCGCAGAGCTTCCCATTCGTAAGTCCATTCAACGAATTACGTTGGGCTTGTTGATCGCTCCTCCGCTAGCTTTCGCAGCTGCTTTATTATGAGGATGGCACAGTGTATAATCAGACCTTAATCCTCAATTCGAATTACGAGGTTGACCCAACCTTGCTTGCGGAGCAAGGACTTCCTTGGTATTCCTCTACATGGGTAGTCTACTTATTGACCACCAATCTGGGCATGGCTGCAACATTCACACACCTTCTTCTCTGGAACATGGATGACCTTCGCGCTGCATGGAGCTGGGCGACCCCTCAGGCCCTCAGGGAATCACGGAGGACCTTCAATTGGAAGTTCTGGCAAAACGATGGCATGAGGGATGTAGCTATCGACGAGGACCTCGACCCCCATTATCGGGAGATGCTCAAAGTATGTCACTTGGCGTCCCCAGAAACGGTTCTGATAATTTTAAATAGTACCCTGATGCTCCAAACAGCTGGTACTTTGTAACATTCGTAGTGTCCTTTGTTGTTGCTTTAGTTGTCATCTACAAGACGGACTCGACGCTGCCCTGGCAAGTCTCATTTTAGTAGGTACATTACCATTAGAAACTAAGCCTTTGTTTACAGGTGGGGCTTTATAATTTCAATATTGCTGGCAACGCTGTCTGTTCTCTTCTTTGGGGCACTGTTTGCCATTACTGGCCTCGGCTTCATCATACAGCCGTATGTTACATATGCTGCTGATTTGACCATGGCACTGACTGTATGAAGGTTCGTGCAAATGATTGGGGGCTTCCTACATCCTCGCAAGCCGATGGCGAACATGTATTTCGTGCTATACAGCTATAGTGAGTGTATATGCACTTGCCACGTCAATTAAACTGATCACCGCTGGTAGATACCGTGACCCAGGCGCAATTGCTACTCCGGGATCTTAAGATCGCCCAATGTAAGTCTGCGTTCGACACCCTCTTCACATGGCTCATCGTGTGCACAGACGCGAAGCTTCCCCCCCGCGCTGCATTCACGGCACAGATTATCGGCACCCTTTTTGGGTCGGTGTTGAACTTCAGTGAGGAATTGGTCAAGTATCAGCACGGGACCAACACTCACGCTCTCACGTAGTTCTGATGAACTCGATTGTGGATAATCAACGTGAGATTCTTCTTTCGATCCAAGGAACGAATATTTGGTCTGGGCAGCAACCGCAGCAATACAATTCTCAAGCTATTGCATGGGGTGGCCTTAGCCATGAACTTTTCTCAGTGGGACAGAGGTATCAGTGGGTACCGTGGGCTTACCCGCTCGGTTTATTCATTCCCGTTCCATTCTGGATTGCGCACCGGTTCTGGCCAAAGCTGCGGTTCGACTATCTTTACACACCAGTGATAGCGTACGTCTGACTTGGCTCAGTGGGGTCACCCGTGCGCTCAACCGCCAACAGGTACTACATCGGATGGCTTTGTGTTGGAATCAACTCGTCGATCCTTTCTTACTTTACGGTTGCCTTCATATCCCAGTGGTACTTGCGCACACGCTATCCTCGTTGGTTCGCCCGATACAATTATATCATTGGAGCTGGTGAGTTGGCATCCGCCGGTTTGTACATGTCCATGCTGAGAGTTGGAGCAGCTCTCGATGGAGGAACTCAAGTGATGGTGTTCATCCTTTCCTTTGCTGTGCAAGGCGCGGCAGGAACTTCTCATCTTTTCCCCGGCTGGTGGGGCGCGAACCAGGGTGGAAACTACGACCATTGTGCATACCTGACGTAGCGACTCGGAGCCTTCTTGCCGATTCGTGCTACATTGAAGGTGACCCGATCTCCGGTCTAGTTTGTGACAGTTGTAATTAAGAAGTCATCGTGTCGTACTATGCAATGTTTTGTCGCGAAAGAACGAATAGTACCGGCTGTTTTGGCGGGCGGTGCTAATAACACGATTGTTGATGCGGCACAGCCACCCCTTCCATGCCACTGCGGCTTCGGCAAGACGGAGCCACCGTGAAGTGGCATCATACACGCTGACGACTCCGCGATATAAAATGGCACTGACTAAGTATCTCACAAAACCTCCAAGACCCCCTCTGCTCCAATTGCTTGAATTTGTGCCGGGCCCTCAATCGGAAATTGTTGTTCCGTCGAAGACAAACAGCGCGGGATTCGTAACCACCGCCTCAACAACAATAGCGGTGAGGACAATGGAGACAAGCATGCTTCCAACACGCAACTAAGCGAATTGTTATATTATCCCAGCAAGGGATTCCGCATCTCCGTGATAGCTGGCCCATCTCCGCCCTTGACTCTTTCCCACCCATTCAACCGATATGTTCGTCGCCTGGATGCGACGTCTTACTCCCCTATTATTTATTCTCCCTGTTGCCCAGGTCTCTGCTAAGGATGATTCGCTTTGTGAGTCCCGGCCGGTCGACACGAAATCCATCTTGTAAATTGACTCGTCCACGCTATTCTAGTCACCTCGTCTGTCACTTACTGTTCAGAACCTGATGCTCTCCTTATCCAACAATTCGATGTTGCTTATTTTCAGAAGAACTCGTCGGTCTGGTTCAATATTTCTGCAGCAAGCGTCGTAAGTTTTACCATAAAACCTTTTTCCTGGTTTAATCACATGTCGTCCTTCTCGACAGGAACCTAACGTCAACGTTTCAGCCAACGTCCTGCTGAATGTCTATGGAATGCATCCAGTCAACTTCACACTCGACCTTTGCTCCTTGTTCAATGGTGCATTGTGCCCATTGCCAACCTACAACTTCACTGGATCAGATTCCATCCCTCTCCCAGCTTCCCTCGGCGTAACTGACAAGATTCCGGGCATTGCCTTTCGGATACCAGACCTAGAAGCGTGAGCGTTAGTATCGAATTTTTTTGGCGTCGTCTCTCAGCATCAATTGGCAGTTACGCACAGCTGAAACTGACTGATGTCGCCACCGGCCAGCTGAAAGCTTGCGTCCAAGCAACCTTATCTAATGGATGGTCTGCCCATCAGGTTGCAGTGGAATGGGCCACGGGTGCCGTTGCACTTCTTGCGCTTCTTTCTGCAATCTGGCATTCAGGATCACCCGATGCTCTAGCACCATATCGTTTATTCGATCTTCTCTACCTCCTCCAGTGGGCGGCTTCGACGGCTCTTCTTAGTCTCAATTACTCATCGGACTACATTGCTTTTGCGACCAACTTCTCATGGGCGCTGGGTCTGTTTCCAGCTTCGCCGACTTCGCCGATCCAGCTTTCGATCAATAACATGCGCCATCACACTGGAGGCAGCATGGCGGATGCAACGTCTGGTTCGGCGGTTGCTTTGGTCAACAGGCAACTAAGCCCTTACAATGCCGTACCTTCGTCATCCGTAAGGTTTGAAGTAGCCAACCTCGTCACGGAGAATTGGGTGGCACTGAGGAATCTCGTGAAACGGGGACTCGTATCGCCCGCCTTTGCTAGCAACGTGCAAAACTTGGATAGTGCTGGGGCCGTCCAACTTGTCACCGCTACTTCTAATAACGTGCTGCAGGCTGGTGTTCCCATTTATGTCGGGTATGTGGGAATCGCCACGGCCAACGCATTTATGACTGTATTTCTTGTGTCATTGATGCTTTTGGCAATCCTGGCGGTGACACTTGCGCTAGGCTACGTCGCTGTGGTACTTGTAGACCAGTGGACGAAATCCCCAGGTTCCTCGTACCGAAGAGAATTGTATCCAGCGTTTGCGTACGCGTGGTTATTGCGTGTGGTGAGCGCAGTGGTTTTCTGATCCAGGGATATCCGCTTACGCGCGCCTTAATAGTGTCTCGTCGTCATCACCCCTGTCGGCATCTTCGCTATGTATCAGTGGACACTGCAAGATTCTTGGCTCTCAATCTTGCTGTCTGTTGTGCTCATCCTAGTGATCCTCGGCGTTCTCTTCTTCTCTGTCTTGCATGTCATTCGGCTCGCAACGCATGCCACACCGTATGCTCTGTATACACGACCGCAACCTATTACCACGTATGGCCCTCTATTCGCCCTTTACCGTCCAGAGAGGTATTTTACAGGCATGCTATTTCTTGCAAGCATCTCTGTGAAAGCTATTTTCATTGCCTTCGCACAAAAGAATGGAGAAGTGCAGGTCATAGCCATCCTGGTCGTCGAGTGTGCGGTCCTCGCCTACCTGCTATTTCTTAGACCACACAAGACGAGGGGGGCCGACATTCTCGCAACATATTTGGCGCTCACCCGCGTCGTATGTACTGGGTTACTGATCGCCTTTATCCAAACCCTCAATGTTGCAGCCATTCCTCGGGTCGCGGTTGGCATCGTCATTGCCGTCATCATTTCTATTGCCATCCTTGTCATGTTCATCAACGTCCTCGCCAACCTAATAAAAATTCCTGCAAGATCCCGACGTAAAGGCCCTCCTTCCGATGTACCGACTCTAGAAAAAGGAGAAAGAGAAGACGCGCCAAATCGGCCAAGAAATCCAACGCCAGAGAGGAACATTCCACTAGATCCGAATATGAACCAACCGTATCCAGACAGTCCCTCGGACATTCTCACAGAAGAACACAGCGCTTACTCTGAGGAGTCGGGCTCTACGACACTTGGTTCACTCCTTCCACGGCGATGGTCCTTGCAACCATCCGCTGCATCACATTCTCGTACGCCCTCGCAGTCGCAGTACTCATCAACGAGCGCATCATCCCCTCGACATTCCCACCCTCCTTCACCACTTTACCCACATCCAATGTCACATAGTAGACATCCGACAATTGACGAACATGGACCTGTTTCATTCTAGACGCTTTCCGCCTGACCATAGTACTTCATTTTGTTTTCATGGCACGTTCATTGTATCCCTTAGAGATTCATCTGCATTTCTTGCATCACCTTTACTTGCATCACCGCGTTCATACACTTTGCATTCGTCCGGATACTGTAATTGTCCTAGATAATTTATCTACATACATGCATTGTACTTCAGGGGCATGGTCTGAATGTATGCGCTAACACGCGTTACGTGTTTGTCACGTCACGCGTCAGGGAGCGCGTCGTGGCTCCAATTTTGAAGTACATTGTTGACCATCTTGAGCCGAGACAAAATGCCTTCGAAAATCTCTCTACCAAGGGACAAGAACAAAAAGTTGACAGATTTTTTTGTGCAGAGACCCTCCTCCGCCTCCGCCCCTCCGGCGACGTCTTCCAGTTCCGCAGAGGCCACGGTGTCGACGGCGCGGAGGCCAGTGACACGAGCCTCAACAGTTGTCCGAGACCGCGAGTCGTCCACGAGTTCCAGTAAGCACATATTTGCTTTCGCCTCTTCTATCTCCTCATTCTGGCTAGGTGCTCCTCAGACGCGCAGCGCTTCAGCGATAGCAACGCGCAAACGGGCTCGCTCGCCTGATAGTAATAGTCCCAGAAAATCTCCTCGGCTCCCTCTCAAATCAATGTCTCCGAGACGGCCCACAAAAACATTTCAATCAGATCCACATGCCAGGCGCCCGACGGCCGTCGTATACATCACTTCGCCCTTTCCCAACTCTTCAGCTCGGAGGCCGACGCCGCTGCGGGTACCCAACGACGCACTGATCGCATCCCCTTCGGACTCCAGTAAGCAGGTTATTTGTAGTAGTCAGTCTGATGAGGTGGAGCTTGTTCTCCCCGTCCCAGAGTCGCGTAATCCAGGAAAGGTTGCAGAAAGCATCTACACGTGGAGACAAGAGGCATCCGCATTTTTGCCTTCCTCTTCACCCCGTGCACACGGGGATGCCATGGAAGTGGACACGCCTCTGTCCTCCCCTTCTTGCGGCTCACCCGCATCACATGCATGGAGCGCCTCCCCTCACTTAGACGCGCGTGTTCGTTCTGCGGCGACGACCATGGGGAAGACGTCCGTCGACGCCCCTACGTTCCTACCATCTCCACCTAATTCAAACGAGCTCCTCCCGCTTCCTCCTACTCCGGAACCGGTGGATTCGGAAGCAAAGACAGCTAAGCTTATTGCGGAAATTAAAGCAAGAGCGTTTGCTGCCATACAATCCAGTGATGATGAACGGTCCCTCGAATATCGTGAACTGGAAGACAGTGATGACGGTGATCTTGTTGATGATCTCCCTCTGATTGGTAATGCAAAGGGTTCAGGGTGAGTTTGGGTTGGTTGAGTTGGGTTTTAGATTTTAATTTGCCCTCAAGCTCTCGAGCGCCAAGAACGACAAGTGATATGTACTCTTCTCCGTTGTCGAGCGTACCTTCTACGTTCAATGACCCGCCGATTGGTCGTTATACTCGCAGAACCCCGGAACCCCACTCGCCATCACCGCGACCGACGCGAATATCCACAAGAACTCGAAAACCATCTGCTGTTCGCCTACCCATAAGAGTCACAGAGTCATCAAATTCTCTCCGTAAAATAAAACGGCCTGTCGCGCAAAACAAGAAACCTCAAGCGATAAATCCTCTACAGGCTCTTTTACGTGAGAAAGAGTTGGAAAACAAACGCGGAACGAGTTGCGCTGCCCTTCGTCTTGCAGAACAAGCCATGAGGGAAAGTTCTCGAGGGATCGGCTCTGATGATGAACTCTCCACTGCGGATGGGTCGTACCTCATGGATGAGCAAGCAGCTTGGAAAGCCGTTCATGAATTCCGCAAGTCGACCAGCCCCGCTGGCTTCAGCGATACGGAGGAAGTTTCCATTGGGGATCGCGAGTCAAAGATGTTGGGTACCGTTGCCGGTGAAGCTATCAACAAGATACTTGCTGGTGACAAGGCTTGTAAAGGGAAAGGAAAGGCTCAAAGCGCAAACCATAAGCCGAGTTCGGGCGTTCCCTTGTGGATACAAACCTCAGATGATGATATGGAGGCTGATCCTATGCTAACTCCGCCTTTATCAGGGCATTCCATTTTTAGTTGCTTAGACTGTTCTCTCAGAAGTCATGGTATGAATCTTTCACGCACTCCAGTCTGATAGGAAGATGACTCCTAGTTACCAGATGATTCACTAGTCGATTTGATTCTCCGTGCTGGTGCACTTGCTACTGTCCCTGGAGATGTTTTACTGTCAAACATACCTCAGCTGCTCGACATGGGTAGGTTGTATGCGAAATTTGGATGTTTGGTGTTGACTTGTGGTAGGGCTCTTTGCGTCGTCACAGATTGCGGAGGCTGTCTGCATCGCGCTTCGTGATTTGTGGGAGTTGAACCCCAAGGTGCAACTGCCTTTCACTGCTGTTCTCTTCGCATTAGTTCGGTTAGGTGCAAGGCCCTCGATCCTCGAGGGACTTGGATTCATTACGGAAGGCTCTCGGAAGCATGTTACCCATGAAATGCTTCTAGAAGCGCTGAGAAGACTTCTTGCAATCGTAAAGACCGCTGGCTTGTCAGTAGGACTTACGTGCATTTTAATAATCCGAATGCTTATGGCATACATCCCAGCGCTGGCGCTTTTTCTTCTGGTGACGTGGCAAATGTGGTACTGGTCCTGGTTATAGTGGGACTTGACCCTTCGACCGCAAGCGAACTTCGTGCGCAGTTAAATATCACAATAGATGTCGTTTGCAACCATAATGCAACGGATAATCTCGTGCGTAATAAATCTTTCCTCTGGATACCATGTTCAGACCTTGAACTCCATTAGCTCCATGATACCCAGAAGAAAGTCTTGAGCTTTGCTAGACAACTAACTGTTATCGACAAAGCTCGGCTGGTGTCTTTTTTTGCAAGCGGCAGTGGTCGGACGAGGTGCACTGCTCGACATCTTGCTTACGGCCTGCTTGTTTCGGCTCTAGAAATCCCGAATGTATGTTTTTCCCCCTTTCAGTAACCGTGCAACGCTGATACGCTGCTCAGGGCCAGCTACCCCCTCTTGAACCCCTTATACTATTGCTTTCCCCTGATGCTGGATCACACGAGCTCTTCGATGTCACGAACGGATCGACGGACTACGAGAAACTTGGACATTACATCAATATCCTATCTGCTGCTCTCCTTGATATTGCGCCTTATGTTGAGGAAGAACGTGCAATCATGAAGGCTGCGAACAGTGGTGCGGTGCAAGGGAGCCCAACTAGACCTAGAAAACCACCTGTGCCACCTCTTGAGCTGCTGCGCAGAGTCCTTGAGGTTCTACAGAGCAAAATTGGTGTGTTCACTTTATATTCCCGAGAGAGATGTTTATGGTTATGGCAATCCCAGTCGACACCCGCGCTGCTCATCTCGATCGGTCGAGAACGAAGGCTGCAATACAACGCCTGACATTGCGGATCTGCTATGATCGCATGGCCCTCATGGGTGGCCGTCCGCGTCGACGGGAGTCCAGTCTGAAAGCCTATTTCTCACCACAACGTTAATGAATCAAACTATACACCGAAGGCTTTTCAGGCATCAACGATCAACTCGCTTTGTCACTGCATCTTCTTCCCCTTGGCACTTATGTTACTGTGCTCTATATTCACTTTCACTACAAGCGACTCCTTAATCCTCGCTATCATAAATATTCTGGAACGCCATGCTCGCAACGTGCATAAACTATCGATCAATTATACGCGTACATATATTTCACCTTCCTATTAGTTAGGCTATGGTACCTTTCGCTTTACTCGTCGATGCAACTCTCAATTGCAATGCGCCCTTGACTGTGAAATGTGATTTGACGATAACCACCATCCGATCCAAGAGGCGGAGTTGCAGTATCTAGGGGGGACAACAGTATTTCATCTTGCTCTGAAGTGCATGACTCGGTCGACAGGTCAAACAAGATCGAGTTCAATGTCCCATACGGGGCTTAGTTCACGCAATGGGTGGTCAGGAGATGAGGGTGGTGGTAGTGCTTCCTTGCCTTTCCCCTTGTCACTCGCACCTACGAGCGGTGGTTCGACAGCTGGATCACAGGGCGCAGCAAGGGACAGTTGGCTACCAAGGGAGAAAGCTGCATTCGTGGACTGGTTGCGGAAGGGCTTCTCGAACGCATCCTTTATCCTTCTCACTTTGACCTGGCCGAACCCAGGCAAGGTCTGCAATCTGTCGGCGGATGCCTTGCTAATGTCCGCAAAGCTCTGTTGTGAACGTGAGAATGCGATGATGGAGCTCGAAATCGAACATACACCAAGAGAAGTGCGCAATGTCTCGACGTCGGTTTTGTTAACCTTGTTGATGCTCGTAAGCGCAGTCCGTAGCTGGGATTCATAGCCTTTGTCGACGCGTTCCTTGATGAGGTCTGGCGGCTTGTGTTCAAACTGCTTGAATGTTGCGATGTATTGACCGGCTTCGTCGTTGCTTTGGGAGGCGCGTTGAGAGAGCGAACGAGGGAGCAGGAAACGGACGTACCTCCATGCAACGATCACGGTGAGATTGTTGATTAAACACACCTGGGGTACTTGTTGATGATAGGTCGCAATAAAAGGACTAGACGTTACCTTGGTGAGCTCCCTAATTAGCTCTTGGTGCTCGGTCTGAGGGTACCGTAAATCAAAGTCAGAAGGCCACGGAGAGCGCGCTTACGACGTCACACATGATGAGGAGTATTCGGAGATTGTATGAGCGACCAAGCTTTTCGATTCGCGAGTGGATGTACTCTGGATGAAGACGATGGTATCTTAGACTGACATGTTTATCAGAACGTTACCACATGTGCAACAGAAGCGAAGCATGCCTAAGGAATAATATGCATGTCGTGCGACCAACCTGAAAGTCGGGGATAATGTCGCCAAATTCTTTGCCCACGTTGCGAATGCATTCGAGGACTGGATTCAAACGCTGTAACTCATCAGCGCACAGGTTGCCGCAAATGATGAAAAAGGTTGCCTGGTTGGGGTTGATAATGATGTTGTTTCCTGCGCCTGGTTGTACGACGGGCGGCTTTTCTTTGAGCGCGGGGACCATGAGTGTCTATCCCACGTGACGTTGATCGGTACCCAGGTTCGGTTTATCTCCGGACCGTTTATATAGCCTTCTCCCAGCCAACAACTGGGATCATGGAGAAACTCCCGACCCACATTCGACCTGCAGCGGCCGAGCGACCCAAAGCCTACCCGATCAGGCTGGCGCGCGTCCTCATCCTCTGTGGTGTCACTTCGGCGGTTTGGCTATGGTCTGCTTCTCGCTTCGCATTCGTAGTCAAGGACTCCGTCAGGCTCCCTTTCCATGCTGAGGAAACCCTCCACAAGTGCAGCATGCTCCACGTGAAACCTGGGCCACCCCCCAATTTCGCGCGGAGAACTCAGTCAGACCGTTTCGTCCACGGTACTCGCGCGACACTGATCCGAAATGCGTCCGTGTGGACTGGGGATCCTCTCGAATACAAGATTTACAACGCAGACATCGTGTTGGACAAGGGCATCATAAAATTTGTGGGGGATGCTTCTGAAGAACTTTTGGCTAGCTATGGGGATTTGCACACACTCGACGTAGGTGGGAGTTGGGTAACTCCAGGGTAATCCTGTTGCTTCCATTTCACAGCGCACTACTCATATTCTCACATCGCAGGATAGTCGATCTGCATTCTCATCTTGGAGTCGACAGCGTTCCCGCGCTCTCTGGAGCAGCTGACACTAATTCATACAAAGGTTATTTCTTTTGGTTCTCCCTGCAGCTAGGCTTATTGTTTTTAGGACCCATCCTGCCATGGCTACGAAGCTTGGACGGACTCAACACGCACGACGATGCATACCGGCTTTCTATATCCGGGGGTGTTACAACCGCTAATGTTTTACCTGGCTCAGCCAACGCAATCGGTTCAGTTCAACTGTCTTTAGCTTATTGAACATCGAGTACTTACTCGACATGTAGGAGGACAAGCATTTGTTATCAAACTACGCCCCACTGAGGAACGCACTCCATCATCTATGCTCCTTGAACCTCCTTATACCATCAATGACACACGCGTCGACCCTGCCTTACCACCCCGCTGGAGACAGATGAAGTAAGAATTTATCGTTTAGTTGACATCCTTGTTCATCGTTCTCCGTAGACACGCATGTGGTACGCCTACTGTCATGATAAAGTTTGTCTTTGACTAACGACCGGTCTTGGAATTGTTGGCAGGAGAAAACCCTAGTACGTACCCTCTAAACGCGACAAAATGTCTTACCTACAGTCCCCTCTAGGTCGCGTATATGGAAATACCCGCATGGACAACATCTGGGCGTTCCGCGAAGCGTAAGCGTACCCATATGGCTCGACGCATTTTGTGACATCGTATGCTAGTTATGAGACTGCTCGCAAGATCAAGGAGAGTCAGGATGCTTACTGTGCCAAGGCATTGGCAGGTGAATGGGACGGCCTTAGTGATTTCCCCGAAGACCTTCAGTGGGAGGCTCTTGTCGACGTCCTCAGGGGTCGCGTGAAGGTTAATGGTCATTGGAAAATATTCGCGGTTCTTATTGACTCTCGGTCTTCCCCAGGTCCATACCCACTGTTACGAAACAGTTGACCTTGATGACTTTGTTCGAGTGCGTTTGTTGTCGGACCGGGTGTTGTAGATGACTGAATTTGCACCGCAGCTTACCAACGAATTCAAGTTTCCCCTTGCTGCTTTCCACCATGCACATGAGGCGTATTTGGTTCCAGGGACCATCAAACAAGCCTACCGTATGTTTTCTTCGTTCCTGCGCACTATTTACATACAATTGCGCTTCAGACAACACGCCCGCTGTTGCCATGTTTGCTACCAACGCTCGGTATAAGCGGGAAGCTTACCGAGGCTCGGAGTTTGCTCCGCGCATCTTGGCGGAGAACGGCATCGATGTCGTGATGAAGGTGCTGAAAGCTGGTCCTGCGCTTCCTGGCTAGACTGACGTGCTCTCAGAGTGATCATCCTGTAACGAACTCCCGTTACCTGCCTTTCGAGGCCCAGCAGGCCTATTTCTATGGACTTTCCGCTGACCTTGCTCTTTCTGCTGTCACTTCCACTCCTGCCAAAGTTCTTGGGTTAGACCACCGTGTTGGTTTTATCCGTGAAGGTATGTGTGCCAAGCCGGTTCGGATTCAACTTACCGAAGGATTCTTTACAGGATACGATGCAGGTGAGAAGTCAGCCAGTCTAGTCCGGCATTTACCTAGTATGGTCCAGATATTGTAATCTGGGACAGCCACCCATTAGCTCTGGGCGCAACCCCCAAGCAAGTCTGGATTGACGGCATCGCTCAGATCGAAAGCCCCCACGTCTCGGAGAAACCTGCCATATTCCAATCCCTCCCAGTTACGCCTGACTTCGAAGAGCAAGCAAAGGCAGCTGTTGAATACCAAGGGCTTCCACCACTGACGCCCAGGCGAGAAAGGGCTAATACCGTCGTATTCACCAACGTCAGTAGTGTATATGAAAGGAGATTGCCCGGTATCCAGGAAGTATTCAGTGCTCTAAATGAAGAACTAGGAGTGGTCGTCGTGCGAAGTGGCGAAATGGCATGCTTCGGAACACAGCGAGCATGCCTGGGATCTATTGATTCATTGGACCACGAGTTCGAATACGTTGATCTGGAAGGTGGTGCAATCTGGTGAGTTCCCTCTATTTTACAATTGCCATAGGGTTGGCTTAAGTACTTCTCACAGCCCTGGCTTGGTCTCTTATGGTTCACCTCTTGGCCTAGAGGAAATTCAGGGCGAGGCCTCTACGCATGACGGCGTGGTACTTGATCCTTTGTCAAACAACATTCCGCACCTTCTGGAAGGCAATGAGGTCATATTGGCCGTTGATGGCCTGCAGTTTGCAGGTCGCGATACCCTGTTGGTTTTCGTTTCCTGATATCAAGCCTGGTGTACTGAGACTCTAAAACCAGACTTGCTTATCATGCCGGCGTAACATCGGCGATCACGCCTCCGACGGCTCAGGGATTGGTTGCTGGTTTAAGTACTGTGTTCTCGACGGGTGCAGCGCACGCATTGGAAGAGGGTGCCATTGTTCAGGATGTTGCTGCTCTGCATGTTGCCGTTGGCCATTGGGGATCAGGCTCTCCTAGCGTAAGCAGTCAGATCGCTGCCTTGCGCCACTTGTTGCTGGATGCCACGAGGGGCTCCCCGTTTGACCTTGCTGCCAAGGTAAATCATAAAGCCATTCTAGAGCTGCTCGTCTGAACTCCATCCAAGGGAGAGATTCCACTGGTCGTCCAAGCGCAAAGTGCCGACATTATCGCCTCGTTGATCAGGCTCAAGCAAGAGGTCGAGATCAATAACGACGTCGAGCTCCAGATGACAGTGGCTGGCGCCGCCGAAGCCCACTTGCTGGCAAAGAATCTGGGAGAGGCGAACGTCGGGGTAATTCTCATACCATCTAGGTCTTTCCCTGAGTCGTGGGAGACGATGAGGATGTAAGACCATATTCCCGAACCGGGTTGCCAGATTAACCAAATATCTTCCAGACTCGCTGGTCCACCCTTGACCAAGGAGAGCCCGATCACTACATTGCTCGAAAACGGCGTCAAGGTGGGCATTGGCATTGTCGAGCAGTGGAGTGCACGCAACACTCGTTTGGATGCTGCATGGGTTAGTACTCTCGTCTTCTCTTCCCTCCATGGCCTGGCTAACATCTCATACTATAGGCTGCCCTCGAAAGCAGCGGTCGGATTTCCAAATCCGAGGCACTCGCACTTGTGTCGACCAACCTGGAGGAGTTACTTGGAGTTGAATCCTATGCCACTTTGTGGGGAGACTTGGTCGCCACTTCCGGTGGTTCGCTTCTCGACCCCGAAGCCAAAATCGTGGGGATCATTTCTCCGCGCAGACGGGCTGTCGAGTGGGTTTGAATACCCATCCTAGCACAGGTAGAAGCGGTAATATACAACAACTAGCAAAGCGAAAACAAGACGATCGAGAAAGCGTATGATATTGCTATGTTTTGGACTTGCCCAGTTGCTGTACATTGTCGCGTATCAATGGAAGTGCTTTTATCATAGTCTTGATTGGTTTGACTTCGTCTAGAGGCGGTGCAAGTCAGTGAAGTAGGTCGAAGACGAGAAAAAGCATCAGTACCGATCTGTATGACCTGCCCGTGTCGCTTGAGAATTTTGGAGTCCGGGGCAAAGGCCGGATGCCGAGGATGTACGATGACGAGGGAGTTCTGTCGATAGATCAGCGTTCGAGAACCTCAAGTACGAGACGAGGCGATGATCACTTTCGAGTACCACTCCCGGAGTGTCTCAGAGTCCTTGGGTATCAGCGGTATCTTTCCCATCCCGACGACCTGAATGACGAGGTTGACGTATCTGATCATGTTGGCCCCTGGTGTGTATGTTCAGGCGAGCGCCAATGGTTTTCTGGATTTACGCACTTCTGATGTTAATCATGTCCATCAAGGACTGGCAGCCCAGACCATGGCCTATCAGAACGATGCACGTTGCACTCGATAGCCTTTGCAGTAAGGAAAGTCATGAGACAAGATTTCGACATGCGTTTTGCTCACTGTATGTAGTTGTCCCAGACATATGCTAAAAGATCTCTGGCTGGATTTTCTGCAGCTTTGGGGCGCTATAAAAGAAGAAATCAGTCAAGCAAGACACGGTGTCATAGATCGTACCAGCACCGTGGGCAATACCGAAGCTGCAAATGGCTTAGGAAAGAGATTGACGTCGACAAGCGCATAGTTTTCGCGCTTTACCCAAGCGATAAGGTCCTTGGAGAAATCGATCTACAGAAGGGAGATGGGTCACAATCTGGAGGGCGGGAAAATGGAAATGTACGAGGTAGGAATGTTCCATATTGACGTCACACATGGGAGTTCCATCCAACTCTACGCGAAGATTGCCACTGAAAACGAGCCTTAGCGAGACCCCGCGTGAAGAAAACGTGTACAAACAATTCATGGACGAACATCACAATCGTCTTGTTCTCGAGCAAGTCATCCCTTCACCAACGTCATCACGCGAAAGGGGAGAAATGTATCAACATGAATACTTACGTGCACATCACCTGCGACCCGTAGCGATCCTCGTAAGCAGGCATCAACGGAATTTGTAACATTTCATGCTGCGAATATAAAAAGTGCTGTCTGTGTCCTTTGAGAATCTCCGGTATTGAAAAGGTGATTTCCTCCATCTCTGCACAAATGTAACGAATCGAACGGCGGTCAAGAACGTGATGCACATGCCTTCGCGAGGTTCACAGGCTTTGGGATTGATGCTCTTCCAGTATTTGCTCTGTTCGAGTGCAACTTGCCAGATAGTCTCTGTGCCTGCCTCTGAGGCCATCATTGGAGGTAACTCTGGTGGAGCTTCGCCAAGCAAGATGCGCGCAACCGCTAGCGCAGAACTTGATATAGAATCGAGGTTATAACCTCCCTTGTAGTTAACAAAAGTGAACGTCGTCAAAAGAGTACTCGGGAATCTTAGCTTTGGACACACCTCCAAAGCGACTACCAGTTTACCGCCAGCCAAACTTGCGAGCATATGGGTCATGTGAGCATACCCAGTAGGCGAGACGTGACACTCGCCCAGATCATCACCATCTGCTGCGTCGAAACCAGCCGAAACTATGGAGGTGATGTTGTGAGCGTGCCGATAGGAAAGCTTTCCTGAACATACTGATCACTAATTCAGGCGCAAACTCCAACGCAATCGGCATCACGATTTGCTGGAAGGCAAGGATATAATCAGCATCTGTCATTCCTTTCGTGGGCCACGGAACGTTGACAGAGCTGATATCCGTCAGGTAAGTGGTCACGTCTAACTGCATGAACTTACTAGCCAAGACCAGGACCTTCTCCGCAGGATTCCAGACCCCCGAAAGGACCGCAAGGGTAAAATTGACCGCGCTCGTATCGATGTATGGAGATGTACAATACGGTTGGATCGTCATTGAAGGCACGCTGGGTTCCGTTCCCTGGTCAAAGTGAGTCGTTCCGAGCAAAAGACGAAAAACGAGTTTACCATGATGCACGTCCCTTCATGAACAAAGTGTCAAGAAAATTAGCCATGGCATATAACTCAGTGGCCTACCAATCCAGTATGAGTATGCGCTTGATTGGAGTCGATAATTGAACGACTTTTGCAGCGACGGCGACGTTGTTGAAGAAGCAGAAACCCATGTGCTCATCAGGCTCGGCGTGATGCCCCGGAGGTCGCACGATAGCAAAAGACTTCTTAAGGTGACTCTGAGCCACTTTCAAACATGCCTCAATGACACCACCGCAACTTAGTCTGGCGGCACGTGTGGTACCATTCATGACGTAGAGAGATAACGACTCGTAGTAGCTTTCCGAGTCGATGATATCTTGAGCGGTCATCGCTGGAGAAATGAAGAGACTTGAGTGTCTGGGTGTCGTGAACCAGTCGAAAGAAATGCGCGTTGCCTGTGCTCACATTGGATGGCGAGGACCTTGTCCCAGTGCTCCTCGGTGTGTACGAGGAGTGCCTCGTTGCGGTACACGGGACGAACAGGGATTTGCTTCATTTTCAAGGTGAGTGCAGCGCCTCGGATGGCCTGGAAGATCCTCGAGATGCGGTCAGGCTGCTCTGGATGGCCGTGCAGCGACGCGTGGATGAGCATGTCTCCGGAATAGACGTAACCGACCGTGAATTGTGGTGGCACTTGGAACGGCTCTGACTGCGCGCGGAGCCTGGGAGGTGGACTGGGTGACCGCTGTTGCGCGTCATCGTCGTCGACGTCCATCGGGGCGCCGTTGAGCTGTGGACCGTTTGTGTGGGTGTCCATCTTGAATGGTTCGGTTGAAACTCCGGCTTGTCATCGCCCCCAAGGCACTCTGGCTATTCCTCCTCTTCACATCCTAACCACTAACTATCAGCCGTGCCCGCGTGCTGGGTGCTGGAAACATGCAGCGCATCGCCAACCTGACAGCACGATTTCTTCATTCTAACCGGTTCTGTTTCTGTATACCAGTGCGCGCGGGTTTCGTGCTGATCACCTTTTTGTCATTCCTTCTGTCGGGGGCGATATCAGTCATAATATGGTTCGAGGTGTACAGTAAGTCTCCGTTTTGACTGCAGGAGACCCTGCTTTGACCAGGGTGGTCAAGGTTCCAACCAGCCTTCCGCCGATAAACGGGTGGCCTTTATTCTGACCGGCATCGTCGAAAGCCTCTTGTGCTTGGCGTCGACCATCGGGTACGCATGCCCACGAATCCTTACCCTCGAATGTACTTAGCCGGCACCGTCCGGCAGGTTTATAGGCGTCGTCGCACGCAAGCAGTTGTTCGTCATGATCTACACGTACTTCCTCTACGTCCATTTTGTCATCAACATCGGCGTTGGGATATACTTCCTCGTGACCGTACGCGCAAGCAATCGTCAAGAATTTGTCAACGAATGCGCACAGGTCTTTCAGAACTCTTCGCTCGGATCGGGATGTGACCGTCTCATGAACGTCTCGACATACGTATTTATAGCGGTCGTCGCAGTGCTGTTGTTGTTGGAGTTTTGTGAGTCCGGAGTTTTCGGCGTGTTGGCATCTGTTGACTTGGTTTCTATTGCCAAGACGGAGTGCTGATCGCAACTCGGTATGTGTATCGACTGCGCAAGCAGAAGCGAGACGATCGGTCACGACGCCTGGGGTATTTCCACGCGCTCTCCCAGCCCGAGTTACTGAGTTCGAGGCATGGGCGACATGCGAGTGACGCCATCGAGTTGCTGGATCACGCGGGCCACCCCGGGGGTTCGGAAGACGTCGTGCTCGACATTGGACAGCAGAGCTACATGCCGGTGTCGACGTACGACCGTGATTTACCGCCGGTTCCGGGTGGTATTCCACGGGCGTCGGCGGACACAACCTCGAGTGGGCGTCGCGTACGTGCACTACCACCGCGTCCAAATACGGGATCGCCCGCACGACCGTCGGACCGCCCAAAGGCAGATTCCGTCGAGCCGGCAAGCCTGCCAAACCCGCACGAGTCCCCGCGAGGGTATGGCCCACGACGCCTGGACAGCGAGGGAGATAACAACGGGGTGTACGCTGCGGAGGTGTCTACGACTGCGCATTCTGCTTTGATGGACCACGCCACGTACATAGCGCCTGTATTTTTGTGACGATGATGGACATTTGGTATTTATTTACCTGGGACTGTAATCAGAGCCAAACAGGACTGTCTCAGTTGGACGACGCGGACGACGACTGCTAGATGACATGCACAAGCGCCATGACGGACAGCGGCAACACATTATTGGCTCTGTGCGTGTGCGGGTCCTCGTCGTGGTCGGCGGTGTGCTCACTTGACTAGCTCGACAATCTCATCTTCCAGCTCTACACCCTCTCCTTCTTCCTGGCCCCCGCCCTCGTCCCCCTCTTCTGCAGGGTTGCCAGCCAGTTTATTTTCTACAAGCCCCACGATCTCGACCCGAAGCTGTCCTTGCGCGTCTGGTTCCTCCTTCTCTGCGCATCGAATGCACCCAGCTTCTGGTCTCACATCCGGGACGGCCCCACACAGGGCAGGGCGGTCGTGCTCGACTTTGTCGGGATGGGTACGTGGCCTGCCGTGCACCGTTCAGCCAACTCACGGCCGTGCAGGACATCTCCCGTCCAAACTGCACCTCGTATTGCTCGACACGTTCATCCTCGGTCTGCAGCTCCTCCTCACCACCATCTCCTTCGAGGTGTCGCTGCGCTCGTCTTTCCCGTCCAACTCCGAGTCCAGCGCCATCCCATCGCATCCCTCGCCTGCGACACCCGCCCTGGAAGTAGATGACGACGACCGCAAACATTCCCACCGTGCGCCCACCATGATCATCGACCTCCGCGTCCGCCACCTCATAAATCGCCTGCGAAATCCTACCCCCCTTCCTCCCCGTACCGACCCGGACACCCTCCCCCTACCGAATACCACCCCGTCACCCTTGTCCATGCACTTGAGGGCCATCCTGAGACAGCGAGCAGAAGACGTCCGGCGGCGAGCGCCAGACCAGTCCGACGCGGCAAACACCGCCGGCAGCCCAGGGACAGAAAACGAAGCAAGGATACCGGGGAGCATGTCCATCGAATAGACCGACTAGCATTTCTACCGAGTACATCTAATGTAATCTTTCCGCGGAATTGGTCCTAGCGACAATATAACCTGGAACGCGTTCGTCACCAGTTGCGCTTCATCTACGGCGTGTCAGCGGGGTCTGTGTGTGGTGTCCTGTAGACATACCGCTTGGCGCAAGCACTGTCCGAATTTCTCAAACTCGTGTTTGCAGCTGTCTTTGTGGACGTCGGTGTACGTTGCAGCAATGCACTTTCCGTACGCTGTTGCCTGCGCCGAGCACGTCGTGGTGGAGTGTAGGGCGAGGCGTTTCAGTGGGCTCGTCGATGTTTGCGCGGGCATCATGGCGGAGCAGGCTTGAAATGTAAATCAGTCCATCGTGACTTCACTCACATGGCACGCATGCACAAGTTCTGAACCTCGCGCTCGCCCCACCACGCATTCAGACCATGCTCAAGGTCTACCTCTTGGTCGCTTGTGTCTGCGTGCTCGTTGCCTCGGTGCTCTACACCTTTTACTTCAACCGTCTCCTTGCAGCCCTCATCGGCTTGTTCTTGAGAATCAGGTATTGGCACAATGGTGGTTCCAGCATATGGATCCAGATTGGTGAGTCCTCGGTGGTCAAACACGCGCACGCGTACCGACTGCTTGACGCGCCAGGGTCCATTCACTTTTCGATTCTCGCTGGCAGAATCCTCCTCAAAGACGTCGTATACCATTCAAGCAACCAGACAATCAAAGTCGTCAAAGCCCAGGTCTCCTGGAGGTACTGGTTACGTGTTCCTGCTACTGAGGACGACCTGAATCGCGCTCACGTCGGTGGAGAGGACTGTACGTCCATTTCTTCCTCGTCATCCGGAGCAAGCTGATAGACCCTCGCAGTCAACCATACGGGCGCATTCCCTTCGTGTCGCATCAAGGTTTCTGCCCATGGATGCGAATGGTTTCTGTACAACAAAACTGCGGCGTACGAACACATCCTTTCTCAGATGCAAGCCAGAACGCCCCCGGTTTGCGAAGAATCTGGACCTCGGCGCTACTTTTCGCGTACTTCGGGCTTGGAAGGCAAGTCCTGCTGCTGCTGCTACTTGTCATATTCTAAAATCCCGACAGGTTTCTATCCCCCGTCTGCGTTACCCAGCATCAAGACGCCGCCCGTCATTCATGCTGCTATAAACTGGGTCAGGCGGCAGATGCCGTACCTCGAACCTAAGGACTTGCTTCCGATATCCATCGACATATTCAAACTAGCCATCGTCTGTGGCAATCCGTCGACGCCAAGCCTTATGGTCACCGAGTGCCACAGAGCAGATGGTACATTTGGCATTGTGCGGGTACGAGGCCAAGTGCCTATTGAGCCTACATCTCACTGACGTCTGACTTAGGCGAGATCCAAGTGCGACCTCTACAAACAGCTCTTGAACTTCAAGTTCCAGAATGTACTTATTCATCTCGTAGAAAATGAACACTACCAAGGATCCATGACTAGCGTGGGCCATACCATTAGAGCGCATGCAGAGAGGTCTATGTCAGTAGGCAATATTTGGGTTTGTTGTGGATATCATCTAACAAACTGTAGTTATGCTGATCGCATCCCGCTGAACTATTTAACTTTCGAAGTATTCCTGAAAGTATGGAAGGGAATTAGGCTGTACTCTGCGTTGTTTTCTCCCGACACTTCAACGTCTAGCGAGCACACGAGAATGTTCATGTCCTGCAAAAAGAGCTTCGATGAGGGTTACTTCGTCGGCGGCGATTTCGCGAAAATCGAATATGCGATCGAGCGTCGAATCTTGGAGGCTCCCGTGTTGGAACTCTCTTATTACGCGGATGTCGTCGGCGAAGTCCCCGCAGAGTCTGATGGACCGAAGGGAATCGGCTTGGAATCCTATGATATTGGAAACGGCGACTTGCCTCCTGAATGGGGAATTGACCTGGTTATTCGCCATGGCACACTACGCTATGGTCCGTGGGCTGACCGACAACGGTGAGATCCTTTGTCAGTTACCTACTATGTGACTTCCTCACGCCCAGTTGAAGAGCTCATCTTCAGCGGGCTTTTTTCCCTCCCACCTTTCATGACATGGAAGCTTCCCAGCCTCTCAAGCCTGGGGAGAAACGGGTATGGACGGCATTAAAGATCTTTGTCGAACTGCGCGAAGAGACTACGTTGAGTCTCCCTTTCCGTGAAGCTTCGAAAAATTGGCAATGGGACGGCATCGTAGATGTCCCGAGATCCCGTATCCGAGAACATGCCGTCCTTCATGTCGCCGCGGGAGATAGCTCTTCGATCAGCTTTCTTATTCCAATGGTCATAGGGCCGGATGGATACGAGTCCAGACTAGAGGTGCATCTCGACACCATCGAGGTAACATCGAGTTTGAACGACGTCAAAGTCATTACTGCCGAATCTTGTCGAGTGAGTAGCCATGTCGGCCTTATGCATCTGGGCTCAACTACGCTTAGGTTTCTGCAGCCTTTCCTGCCCCCCTTAAGTGGAATGCAGAGCGCCGATGGTTGTTTTCTGTTTCCTTACGACAGCCAGTCATCTTTCTTCTTAGGGATCATATCAACATGATTACCGACCTTTGTCGCGACTGGGTCAGTGGCGAGCCCACGGAATGGCACCATTTCGTGCCAATGGTCTATTCATTGGAACTGCATTTGCATCATTTTGACCTGAACTTGTATGCCAATGATCAGAATATCATCGACAAGCCCTTGATCAAAGACGAGAACAGTGCGTCCATTCGGTTTCTGCTCACTATCTGGATGACCTGTTGTCAGCTATGGTCAACCTACGAGCCCCTCGGCTTCGGACTGTAGCAACGATCCCGTCGAACGTGTATCTCCCGGAAGCTACAACCATCGCTTTCACAGTTGATGTTCCAAGCGTCTCCGTCTCCATGTCCTTACCCAAGTGGAACACTCAGTCTATTTATAACCAGGGAAAGGGGCACCCCATTTTACAAGCAAGCAAATTCCGCATAGATGGCAGCTACTATTACTGGGCGGAGGTTCACCCAGACAATGTCGAACAGCTTAAACTCACGGTCTCGGTAAGTCGTTTGTCTTGGGTTTCGTTTTACGTACGAATTTCAAAACAGATGGATGATGTTGCCATGAAAATGTTGGGCTGGGCGATCAGATACATTATGGTCCTGCGTGACAATTACTTGGGTACATTTACCCACTTCTCTACTCTGACAGAGTATCTAGAGAAGCGGGGTCGAGACGAAGTGGGCGACCCGATAGAGAAGAAGTGGCGACCGAAAAAGGTGAGTATCCAACGCAGAGATCGGACCATTCTTCACGTAAAGCATAGACAAACATGCTTCAAGTCGAATTAGCTTTGATGCTCCAACGCGGAGCTCTGTTACTTCCCGCCGGTTTACCTGGCTATGAGAAGCATACGAGTATGGCGACAACAAAGGACATCGGCACTTCGCTGTACCTTGCGTTCCCCGAACTACAGCTCGACCTTCGTCTGCACGACTATTTCATGGGTAGGTGACCGCTGCAACAGTCTCTAGTGGATGACTCATGTTGCTGCAGAAATGTCACTCAACGTCGGCGAGATCAAAGGGCGTATCATGCAAACATGCCTGGAAGACGAGTTCTTCCGTAACAAGGGGCGACAATTCAAGGAAGCGCTCGTCGTCGACGGTGGGTGGTTATTGAAATATTCAAAGACGATGAACCAAATTTTTATAGGTCTCGACATCACCTCTAACAGACTTTTCGGACCTCCGCCACGCACGCGCGCCTATGTGTGCGTATGGGAAATTGCTATAGGCGATGTCAAGATACTTGGGGCGCCATTGGACAACCGTGCGCTACTCGCTGTCGTTGATGTTTTCCGAATACACTTTACGGACATCACAAATGCTCCCGCAGATGAGTTCAGCGTCCCTCTTGATCCAGATCGTGAGTACATTACCTGTCGATTTTACCCTCTGACGATTATTTTAGTGACGTATATGAAACTTACCCTGAAGGCTTTGTATGTCACGTGCCTGGCGGGAGCAGTTGCCGTTGATTTGGAAATACCGAAAGGATTGACTTTGCATACGAACGATCTGCAGGGTCAAGTCTGCGGCAGGATTCTGAGTTTGAAGCTGCCTCTTGCTTCTGTGAAAACCTTGATGGCTTTGGACACGTCTCGGAAATTGTGGTCTGAAGCTGCTTCCGTGAACTTTGACATCACACTTGACTCATTCACTTGCGCCAAGGCGAATCGCAATCAAAGCACGTTCCTGCAGGAGCAAGACGCCTTAACCCAAAGAGCTCAATACTTGCTCAGTCAGATTGCCGACGCCCGAGTTAGCTTTGCCAGCAGACCTCACGCTTCAGGTAGCAGCGGACGGCGACGTCCACCTCACCGCGTTCACCGTAATGATTTATATCTACCGCCACTCGCTCTTCCGCGGTTCAACCGCGCGCATAATACCTGTATGCAGCGACAACGGCCGCATCCTAGTCCTCACCCTCGTTGGTCTCGACTCTCCCACTTGTCAGAATCAGACGGGGAAAATATATCCGAGGCAGATAGGGACGCGCGTTTGGCGAGCAGTCGCATCTTTCAACCAGTTCCGACAGGCAATGTAGATGATTCCGAGCTGTCCATGTCCGACGACGAGTCAGACAATGTCGATTTGACAGACGGCGAATCGTCGGACAGCGAGTGGTCCGCCAGTACCGGTGAGTAACCTGACGATCCACTGTGAGTTATCTGACTACCCCAATAGAAGAGAATGTCCTTCTCCGCCGCTATGAACGCTTCACTAAGCGTTACAGAGAGAGTTCCTTGGATGACGTACCGAGCCGAGTAGGCTCGCCTTTTGTTATGTCGAGGGTACGTAGCCTCGCATACGAGATTCAATTGTTCACGTGGTATGCCAGGACCCACCAGCATCTTGCTTTCCGAGGCCTAGAAATGTCTTAAAACCATCGCCATTGATTTCTCCGCGCAAGGCGGAATTGTCTGCCGACACCGCTTCGGGTTCTATGATTCGCGTTCAATGTGTCCAAGGCATCGAGTTCCTCGTCACTCCACTTCTGTTTGTTTTTCTGTCTCGTTTCAACGATCAGAGTGAACATCTTGTAATGTGATCTGTTTCTTTGCTTGATACCGGACTCAACGTTGGCACAGGGTCTCAGCGCAGAGCTGATTTTAGATGTCGTTCTTGCGAGGCAACTATCTAGTTTCGTGTCTTCGGAACAGGGCGTCTCCTCGACATCCACCGCCCTCGATATTTTGGTTCATTCGGCGCGCATGCGGGTGTTGGAACAAATCCGCCTATGCAAGGGCCACATTGAAGATAGCCACGCAGTCGATGTCGTGTTGCACGCCTCACTTTCTAATCTGCATATCCAAAGTATTTCGCGGGCCCAACCTGCTTGGGCGACTGTCCGAGCGACCTTTGGCGAACTCTCCATTGGGCTAGGGGTGCTACCGCCTTCTACTAGCGCTCTTCTGGAATCTCCGCGGCCGGAATTCTGCTTGTCGATGTACGCCCTTCAGGCGAACCATATACAAAGCAACATTGAAATATCCGTCGGTAATCTCATCTCCCAGATAGGACCGTCGGACCCGGAATATATAGCCTCCCTACTAGTCTCAGCGAAGAATCGCGCGGGAACGCTTTCAGATATTTACCGGCGGTGGAGATCCAGATCCACCACGTCATTGCTCGCCCTCGTACGGCATATCCTCTTGGTTACGAAGGATGACGCTGTCGTGGATCCCCTCTCTATTATACAGCCTTCGTTTTTGGTTCAGCGAGGTATCCCGCATGCCGTGCGCACGAACGGTCCGCTCAAATTTCTGTTCCATCTTCGCCAATGCCTGCGACGGTGCGACCTGAGCTCAGACTCCGAGCAGTTGTATGACGACCTAGGAGTGCGACAGCTCATAAAATCCCGTTTAGCCAACCTTATGGTAGACGTGGATGTGCTTGAGGAAATGGATGCCAATCCGTGGGATCTATTGTTCCCGCCCGAAAATCCAAGCCCCGCAAATTCTTCCTCTCCTCTGTTATCCATGACGTGTGGAATAGGAAAAATGCACCTGACCGTACTGTCGGCAACGTCGAAGTCGCACAGTTACCTTACCAGTTCCATGTTGCGATTTCAGTATCAACCTAACCCGCTGGTGCAGCTTCACTCGGGGTCTCATACTTCTCTCCCTATGCAAACGACCCAACAAATTGCCGTAATCGGCGTTGCCGATATCTCACTCGTTGCCTCCCCGCATCTCGTTGACTTTGCTCAAGGCGCGATTCGTGTCAACAAGTATTGGCGTGATACTCTCCCTGATAACCACCCTCCTCAGGCGACCCATCCACCGTCGCAAACCATCTTGGTAGCCCATGTTGGAAGTATGAATATTCGCGCCGGCGCAGCCAATCTCACTTTCGAGGTCGGGGGTTCTTTGCTGGATTTTTCCGCCTCTTCTCTCGTGCGCCCGACCATCGCAACGGAATCCGCAAGCGGTGTGTTCACGTTTGGCGATATTCATGTCCGAGCCAGGTCCGGGGGAGCCGATGCCACTTTCTCTGAACAGGACATTCTAGCATCGTTGGCTTTCACAAACGGAAGGATCGACGCGGCCCAGCGCCATGATTTGACGTCCAAAACCCTAAGAGTCATTTTCGGACTCGAAGAGATCCTCGTTAGCGTGCCGCGCAGCGCCATCCGATTGTACCGTTTCGCGGAAGAGTGGCGAGCAGACTTCCTACCCAGCGTTGAGGCGACGGCGGAGACACTCGTCTCGGAATTGAAGCGGAATAGCACGTCGACGTTATCCAAGCCTTCGCTGACGCGCAGCGCGGAACGGCTTTCGACTGTCCTGCACGTCAACGGACGCATTTCCAGACTGGGTGTCACACTACAAGTGATGAGAGGGACATGGCTTTCTTGGACTGTGGAAGACACCACTGGATTCGTATCCTCCACGCCCATTTCACCATCAAAGCGGACGCACGACTTCGGTCTACAGTTGGGATCGCAAGGATTTACCATCACCTACAAGTCTCGCAGTATCGAGGCTTCTACGGTATCTCCCCGAGTCAAGTTTATCTTGCCAGCCCTGACTTTCACAGGACATCAAAGAAAGGGTGGGATCGAGCTGCTTGGTGCACTGGACTTTGTGAACATTATGCTCAAACCCACTCACATGGATGCCCTCCTCGTGGTGCAGCAAAAGTTTGGCCAGGACTTCACTGACTTGCTGGATTTGATCCGAGAGACTCGCCAAAAGCATTCCGCCGTCTCCGAACCCAAGCGACCAACCGGGTTGGCAGGCAAGCTCGTCGTCCAAGTGAACGTCAAGGGCTTCAGACTGGGTTTGGAGGGTCCCTCGTCCGTATTCCATCTGGAGTGCCAAGATGTCTGGGGAGATGTCGCCAAAGAATACGATCGGCTGGAATGGAAAGTGCAGCTCCGCAACCTCGCGTTGTCGCTTGCACCGCGCACTGGGGTAGCTCCGCACGAATATGGGTTCGACGTCAATGAGAAGTCGGCGTTCGTGGTCATCGACATCACTACGTCAGCCAGCGATGGGGTGTTGAAAGTTTCTGTTCCGAAAATTCATGCCGTCATGCAGCCGAGCTCGATCAGCGAGCTGGGCGACTTTATTGACTATCATCAGGTATGTAATTTCTCCGGTTCTTGATGTCGTACCTGACGATCGCTAGGCTGAATTGCTTGCCCGAAGGCAACAAAGAGCGACGGAATTGGAGGCATTCAAGGAGAAAACCAGAAGTATCCTGAGAACTTTTGAAACGCAAACCCCGAGCTCCAGTGCGGACAAGCCATCATGGCTGAGCGAGCACACCGTGCTTGTGGAGATTGAGCGAATAGGAGTGGCCTTCCCCTTGGAGTTGGATCAGAGCGTCGGATTATCGCGACGGCGTAATCGAGATCTGACATCCGTTCGCGCGTTCTTGTTCTCCGTACGACGGATCAGATTCTCTTCTCAGAAGGGGGAAGCAGGTCAGATGAACACCAAGGAGCTATCCTTCCAGTTCGTTAACCGGTATGTCGTCCATGCTAACAGCAAACCACAAGCTGAGCCGCTTGCAGATTTAGACAGTACATATCCACGGATTTCCATTCAGAGAACCACCAAACGCGCAATCGCTTAGTCTATCCTCAAATGAAGGCTCAGCTTCGTTCGGACACATCACTTTCAAAACACCATATCTGGACCACGGCCAATATCACTGGTTTCATTCTGGACCTCGATTCTTCCATCTCCGATTACGTCTTCTCTCTAGTCGATGTCTATCGTAGGGGGAGAGAGAGAATGGAGCGCCTCGCCAGCAATCTTCCTCAGGGTACAACCCCTCGATCTGTAGAGCCGCTACTTCTTGGAGTTTCTAGGACCAGTGAACAGCCCAGTACGAGCATATTTGGGGCCATCGTCTTCGAAAGCGGTGAAATCCGTATACACAGCGATGGGAGGCATTGGAGGTCGATGCCATCTACATCTTCTGATGATGTCGATGATTCTCTACGAGTCACAGGCCCCGAACTGATCAGGCTGCCCGTCGTGTCCGCATGGATGGAGTACCGTGCCTCTTCGAGCACCAACCTCTCTCGACCAGTACAACCATCCGTTCTGATCTTCAAAGCCAAGATACACTCTAGTCAGAACACGCTCAGACCCACTCTTCTGCCGTTTGTCTCGGACATCACCGATTTTATACAGGCGCGCCTGCGGACGACCACTCGTCACGACGAACTCTCTGATACGTCTGAGGGCAGAAGGCAAGAACCCCCCTCGCCCGGCGTGGCTGTAACAGATCTTCAGACGGCCTCCAGACTACAAATCAACTTTTCGCTGCGGATCGACCAGTCCACCCTCGAATTCACGTGCCAGCCCGATGTCAACGTCCTGGCGGCCCTCCGATGGGACAGCGGTGGGTTCGTAGTGAGCATCTCGCCTGGTGCAAACAGGGTGGCCTTCACCGGCTCAGTCGATGGTCTGACTGCGGGACTGAAGCACGGATTCTTGAGCGAAGACTGCGTCAACTTGGCCGCTCGCAATCTTGCGTTTTCGCTCGCATTCGACAAGACAGAAGACCCTATGAGGGACGTCGTCAGCACGGTATCCTTGGTCATTACCACGGACATGTCTGGCGGCGTCCGTTTTTCGCGCTTGCAGGACATGCTGTGCTTCAAGGCAGTATGGTTGGACCGCATTCCGCTCATTGCCTCGGAGGAACCATCTCCAGATATGTCTGGCGTTATCTCGCCGTCGCCTGCCCCGCGCCCTGCTAGTCCTATGGACAAGCAGGCCGTCACCACGGCGGTCGTTGTTCGCATACGTTCGATCGAGGTCAATGTCGATCTCGGGCAATCCATCAGCAACGTCACACTCAACATGGACGACACGTTCATCCGCACGCGATTTTCGGAGCGAAGTCGGGAACTGTCTTTGTCGGTCGCGGACGTTGCCATCTTCGCCAAGGGGAACATATCCGGCCAAGTCGCCGTCGCGGACTGTATATTCCACACTGTCAGCAGGAATGGGGACGTTCTCCGGTTGGAATCCACGCCCGCGAGACTGTTGGAGCTCACCATGACCAGTGGTCCTCTGAGCGCAGAACTGGAGTCGGAGCATCAGCGTTTGCTGGTTTACCGGTCAGTTCTCATCCCCGAATCTCGGGCAACGTGATTAATTTCTGCTGCAGTGCGGATCCTGTCCAGGTGGACATTCACGATGACTGGTCGCTCATCTCTTCGGCAATTGGAGACAATGATCGACCACTTCTCCTTGCATTTACAGTTCATGGCAAAGAAATCGTCGCCTTGGCCACAATATCTACTATCCCTAAGCTCATGCTTTATGTTAACAAATTCAAAGCGAACATTGCGGTTCAGCGGGCTGGAGCTAGTCGGGAATCAGAGGCCTTCCGCGCCACCCAAGGCCCCAGGCCAGATAAGCCACTTACGGAAGTGGCCGCTGCGTTCTTGCAGTCTGCAAAGACCAGGTTCAAAGAAGCGGAGACGGACATCTCCCACCTCGTTCGGCAACAGATGAGCTTTAGGCTCGAGTTGCTGAGACTCATCGTATTCTCTCGCTCGATGGCGGATACCGAACTGGCACAGTTCATTGGCCGGGACGTGCACGCCAGTCTGAACCGGACCGTGCAGGACAGTCTGCCGTCGCGCAGAGAGATCCACTTGTCGTTCACCTCGCTGGACATCTCCAAGTTCAGCCAGCTTCAGTCGCTCCTCCCAGCAACCGCGACTGTCTCGTACGACCCAGCGTGGGTGTCGTCGCTCTTCAAGAACCCCATCGAATCCAACATTGTCGGCCTGCCCTCGATGAAGATGCTCATGATCACCGAAGAGTGGGTGCAGGACCTCACCGCGCATCTAGTCTACGACTTTTACAGCACGTTCCAGGGCAAGAACAAGAGCCCCGAGGACATTTATATCACGCTCAACATGGCGCTGTACGCGTGGTTGACGGGACTGCGCAAGAACTTGTCGCGGGAGCTGGAGCAAACGCACGGGTCAGCGAGCACACAACTGCCGAGCAGTCCACCGCCGCCTGGGCTGGCCTCGAGGAAAAGAGGTGCAGGGTCTGGTTTCGAATCACTGTCGGGAATCGTGTCGCCGCATGCAGAAGACAGCGGCACGGCGCTCCCCCTGTTGGCTAGAAACCCGGTCGCAGTTAGCGTCTCCGTTGCTCCTACTGATGACGGTGCTTCGGACCCTTCCTTGGCAAGACGATCCACGCAACCGCACGAAGGGGATACTGCTCCAACTGCGGCTGCGACTCCTCCAAAGTCGAGCAGCGTTGGGAAGGTGACATTGCTATACAAACCAAGAGAAAGGAAGATACAGCGGTTGACGATGCGCCAGTTGGGGGAGGCCACACCAGACGTAATGCATCCTTTTTTCAAAAAGTCAGGGTTCAATCTCGAAGAGTCGCTGCCTCAATACGTTCACGAATATGCGACGGTGCCGCTCGAGGGGATCATGGAGGCACTCCTGGCCTTGTACAGCCGACAACTTCGAAAGTCGGACAGAATAGAAAGAAACTATTAGATGTACTTTATGTTATATCTTACGGTCACCTAACTTGTATGTCGACTCACTGGATTGGGATTAAATACCATAGAGTAATGCGATGTTGCTAATGCAATTCGGGTGTCTAACTTGGATAGCGAGGTGGAGAGTCTCATGGAATAAACAAGCGAGTACCTATCTACCAGAAGGGCCGACTGCGCCCACATTGAAGACACTTAGCAACGCGAAACATCCATAAAGTAAACCGACGGGGTATGCGACTAGCAGATGCTGCTCCGACATACGCAGCACGGCTACGAAAATGCCAGATGCAGAGAACGTACACCATATGATAGAGAGCAAAGAGAGTAGGTAGCCAATAATGCCGCTGAGTGACCATCAGCAGACACACGAAAAATAATGGACGGTACGTACTCAAGCGTCACCACGACGCTTACTGCACCGACGCCGACCATCGGAAGTAAGCAGTAACCCAAGACGGACACGACGCGGTAAATGTCGATGCCCTTGTCGGACATGAGGTTGAGGAGGGTGTATATCGACATGGACCCCAGCAAGCCAAACCCATAGATGTAGCCAAACTGCGGTTTTCCGGACTGTCGCGTCTCATGAGCCTGCCGGTCGCGCCAAATGAAAAAGACCACTGACCAGGAGCAAAAGCATTCCAAACAAGAAAAAGAAGAGGAGCGGACCCGCAAGGTCAGCATCATCCATGATGCGCTCGTCGACTTGCTGCAGCGGATTGAGCACAGTCCTGGACTTGGCCCATATGTGCGAAAAGTTGATGCCCAGTTCTACATGGTCGGTCAGAGATGGACGCGTGCGCGAGTGCGAGTGCGGTTGCTCACCTTCGAGGAGCGGCGGCTCGCCCTCGAACCCGCCGGTGCCAAAGGCGGTCCACCAGCCGCCTGGTTGTTGGATGGTGCCGCCATATGCCTGGGCAACGCCCCCCGAGGGAATGGACCCCGAGGTGCCCAAGTTGCCCTCTAGACTAGAACGCGAGCCAGGGTAGAACTGGCCCTGGTCGGCACCGGCGGCGTAGAACTGGAGGGGGACGTTTTGCTGGGGGTAGTAAGGCCCGTGCGAGGAGGACGCGGCGTAGTGGTTGTTCGAGTCTTGCCACATTGTCCTCAGACGCGGTCGTGGTCGTGGTCGTGTCGTGGTCGGAAGTTGCCGCAGCTCCTTCGT
>JBBPUA010000023.1:0-53683 GCA_038094355.1 Afroboletus lepidellus | reverse complement strand
GAATACGGGAGCGTTGACTGCCTGAGCACTCAGTGGAGGAGGCACTGGTGACTCTGGACTTGCTCTGGAGGGAGTCAGTATGCACCAGACTTGAGAATGAAGTATAGCTTACGTATTGATGGCGCTCTCCGACTGGAGGGGACGTTAGCGTAGAAGTGAGGGAACCGAGGTTCATACCGGGGGATGATAATAGGCACAGCCTTTATCCTGATACCTACAGGAGCTGGCAGAACGCATCAATGCTGGAACGGTAGGCGCGGGACAGAGCAATACCCGTAAATAAGTATATTTCTGCACTGGCGCTGGGGCGATTCTGTCGAGGGACATGGATGGGAACATATCAGCAGGGGCGAGCGCACATACCCCGCTTCGGCACCGGTTTCTGGTCGTCCGATTGTTCCGCTGGATTGACGATTCTGACGGCCGAGTTGTACGACTGGGGCTTCGTGAAATAGGCCATCAAACTGTGTAGAACGCGAAAGATCACCTAGAGGCACCCATGACGGGATTGGTCATCTATCGGCACATCCCGATCGATGCTTCGAGTCACTTGTAGGTCAGACTCAGAGCAAGGTTACAGTATACTTTGACTATGAAGTAGACGATGGCCAGGGTGTTCCGCATACATAAGTCCTGGTAGTTCGTTTAATGCTTCCTGCCAGTGTACAGCATGTTGATGTGGCGAGCATCATGCAAGTGAACGCGGCTTCCGGCGCTCCAACTTATCGTCTCGCCATGGAACGTTCCCGCAAGGTTTTCCTCAAAATTGCCTCTGCCGCCGAGAAAGTCATCCATAGTGCCAATAAGTATGCCGATCTCAAGGACAGATGTAGTGTCCAGCGCCCTCATTTCCAACTCGAGGCCGAAATGCGAAGAATCACCGTTGCGTGCGAGTGTATCGTTGACATCCTGGCCAGATCAAGTCTACCAGATAGCCCCAAACTTGACATTAGGTTACAAGACTGGCTCAACACAGACGAGCCGTCCCAGTGCCTGGATACATTGGGTCGAATGGAGAGGCTACTTCAGAATGATGATTCCTCTTGGATACCCCGAATCTTTCAACGAGGACCGTGGGGTTCAGCACATGCGGAGGACAAAATTCAGGAGGCAGCGGAACACCTCGCCTCACGCAAGGCGAGCTTTCATTTCCTGCTCTCGACTGAAATTTGGTGGGTCCCTTCAAACACTAGGGCGACGTGTGTGACCGTTCCACTCAGGAACAACGAAAAGGTTATCCAACAACAACAAGCTAACGTTCAGCGGATGTCTGGTACCATTCCTAAGGAGATTGAGTAAGTCTCGTCGTTACGAAGAATTATCCCCTGACTGGCTTCAGTTCTACCGTATCAGATTCGGATACTAGACAAGGCGGATGTGTAGATCCTATCACTCAGGGAGGTCTCGACATCCTAGATCAGACCTTACCCGTTTCTACCCAGATAGACCATGTGTAAGTTTCGTATTACACAAGACATTGACTCCATTAATCCGTTCAAAGCAGTTCAATTCCAGGGGTGGCTGCTCACCAGAATGTAGAAACGGTCGAGAAGATTGGCGGCGAGGGAAAAACGGCGAACAAGCAGAAGCAGAAAGAAAAACAAGGTAATTCCTTCCTTGATCATCACCTGTGTTTAATCAATTCGTCTTTAGAAAAGAAGCTGGAAGAGATAGTGCAGTGGCTCGACGGCCTGAATTGTGCTGGGAAACAGGACGACACGTTGTCACTCCGTCAACCCAGTACATGCAAATGGCTCTTTGATACATTCCAATACAAAACGTGGAGAGGTGGGGAAGATTCATTCTTATGGTTGAGAGGAAAGCGTAAGTTGTTCGAAGCTGGTTTACTCTTTACTTGTTGACATAAACGCGATAAAAGCTGGTGCGGGGAAATCCGTATTGGCGTATGTCTGCATACCGGGTTCTATATTACTTTCAGTTCTCACTCTCCTTTTAGTTCATCCGTCATTGATTCACTCGAAACCTCCCCACGCAAAGGTGAAATTCTTGCATTTTTCTATTGTGATTTCCGAAATGAGCGGTCAACTACATCTGCGGAGGTACTGCGCTCTGTCCTCTCCCAACTCTTGCGGGCACTCCGTGATAGTATGGCTAATCCTGGGGGCCCACTCGATGACCTAATCAAGGCAAAAGAACGAGGTGGTTCCACACGAAAGAATGCCAAGGAACTTGCTTTCTTTATATCTCGTGTAGCATCATCATCAAAGGACAAGCCTCTGGTGGTCATAGATGCGCTTGACGAATGCAAGGATATTGGAGTGCTTCTCCAGGCTCTCTTAGTGATCAGGAGCCGTGTACGGCTCTTTGTGACTAGTCGGCCCTTACATGCTATCATGCGCAAACTTGTTGGCCTTCCGTACATCTCCATGGATGATATGAACAGTGAGTTGTCAACAGACATTTGGCTACATGTCACCAGAGAATTGGATGCTCGCCTCCGTTTGAGGGACCTCAGCACCGGATTCAAGGCTGAGATCCGCCTGGTTTTGTGTCAAAAAGCGGGGGGGATGTACGGCTAATGCTCCTTGTCACAAAATGCAAAAGTTGACCAATTTCCAAGGTTTCGGTGGATCCAATGCTCTATTGACGCCCTCGATAGATGCATGACCCGAAAAGAGGTTCGTAGCGCTCTCGACAACCTTCCAGAGGGACTCGATCAAACTTATGAGAGGATTCTCCTCGCAATTGATATGAAGCGTTCCGAAGGAAGACTTGCTCGAAGAGCCCTCACTTGGCTCGTGGCAGCGATACGGCCTCTACAACTATGCGAGCTCATGGAAGCCCTCTCCATCAATCTTCAGACACGAAGCCTGGACCTTGACTTTGGACCGATGCATAATGGGGCAGTATTGGGCGCGTGTGGGA
Organism: Afroboletus lepidellus; assembly: GCA_038094355.1. NCBI lineage: Eukaryota > Fungi > Basidiomycota > Agaricomycetes > Boletales > Boletaceae > Afroboletus > Afroboletus lepidellus. The sequence continues at coordinate 50,797 of JBBPUA010000023.1, read as the reverse complement.
GTCTAGTGACACACAACGAAAAGACGGACATCATCATTCTGTCTCATTTCAGCGTAAAGGTGAGCCATAACACCTACGATGTATGTGCATGATTGAACATGTTACTATGCAGGAGTATCTCATGGGCGAGCTGGTCCCTATTGAACTATCGGATTTCCATATCAATTGGGAACTGGCTAACTTGGAACTAGCCCGAGCATCTATATGCTACCTCCTTGTGTTACTCAACTCGTCTTCAAGCCCTAACCCCAGTAAAACATCTCCCAATGAAGTGGATAGTACTTCTGAATGTAGGGATTGTTTACACATGATATCACGGCCACTCTGCGACTACATGCTCAATCGTGCTCTCGATCACTTCCGACATCTTGGGTCACAATTTGAACTCGTCCTGCAGGACTTTCTAGTACTCGTACATGCCATCAGACGGTATCCACGCACGTGGAATAATCTATGTCGATCTGTTAGACGGGTGGTAGATATCATGACTCCATGCTGGCCAATATCCAAGCACGACCTCACACTGTATATGCTCATTGCTTTTGCCCCGAATTCGGTTCTGCGAATATTCCTTCAGTGTACTGGACTCGAACCACAGGCAGGCTCGAATCCCTTGATTTATACTGCATATTTCAACAAAGATGAACATGCTCGGAGTTTACTTTTGCAAGGTGCCAAGTTAAACTATAGTGGGTGGAACATTGAAGGCTCTTTCCATGTTTTGCCAATTGAGGTTGCCCTGCAAACTGGTCACTATACCATGGTGTCCCTCTTTGTGCAAGTAGGGAGTGCCATACCCCCACATATATTCACAAGGTCATTCTTTCAGACACATCCATGCTGTATTCCAGCTCCCATCATGAAGATGTTATTGCAGACAGATGATTTTGTAGAAGCTGCACATGATGGACTGAATGAAGTAGTCCTGCAACCTATGCAATTTTTTGGATATCTCCTGGAGAAAAACGGAGTGAATGAAGATGACCTCATATATATTCTGTCAAGGGTTGCTCAAGTTGTTGATCCCAGTCTTGCACACAACTTGAGTATACTTCAGTTTGCTGTCACCCATGGATACCTCTCTGTTGCAGAATATATCCTTTCACTTGGTGGCTCTCTTCCCTTTCACCCATTCATAGGAACAGCATCAGTGATCCAACCTCTGGTCAAGATCTGTAGCACCAATAAGGACTCTTTGCTCCACACCACATTGCAATTGTGCAAGGATGAAGCCAACGCTTTGGAAGCTACCAAATTTCTCATTGGCTATGGCTGTAATCCACTCAAAATTGGGTCCTCTGGAGAAACCCTGCTTCATTTTGCAGTCAAATGCAGCTTTGTCAATCTTTCACAATATCTTCTGTCTCTTGGTGTTCCCTTACCTCCCAGCATCTTGCACACTGCATTCATGCAACAGTGGACAATAAGCATACCCATGTTAACCTACTTGCTCAAGAGTGGAGCTATTGTCCCCACCCACAATGCAGATGGTAACCCAGTGCTCTATACTGCACTGCAGTTGTTCCATAATGAAGGTGAGGCTTTGGAAGTTGCCAAATTGCTCATTAGTCATGGCTGTGACCCACTTGAGGCTGGGCCCTCTGGAGAGACACCACTGCATATTGCAGTTAAATGTGGCCTCCTTACTGTTACACAATACCTTCTGTCTCTTGGTGTTCCCTTACCTCCAAATATCTTGCAATCTGCATTCATGCATAACTCAGGCATACCCATGATTGTCTACTTGCTCAAGAATGGAGCCAATGTCCACACTCAGGATGCAGATGGTGATCCAATGCTCTACACTGCACTATGTTCATGTCACAGTGAAGTCGAGGCTTTGAAAGTTGCCAAACTGCTCATTGATCATGGCTGTAACCCCCTCGAGGCTGGACCCTCTGGAGAAACACCACTTCATGTTGCAATTGAACATAATTTTGTCAATGTTGCACAATATTTTCTAGATCAGTGTACTTCCCCACAGCCCAACATACTAGATGCACCCAAGCTATATGAAATGCAGATGTTCACCATATCAGTACTTGCTTGCTTGCTCGAGAATGGCATCAATATCCATGCTAGCAATGCTGACAGAGACTCGATACTCTGCACCTTACTATGGTTGTGCCAGGATGGAGATGAGATATTGGAGGTTGCTAAATTTCTCGTTGCCCGTGGCTGCAGCCTACTCAAATCTTCTGGAGAAACCCTACTTCATGTTGTGATTGAACGTGACTTTGTCAATGTTGCACAGTATCTTTTATCTCTTGGTGTTCCCCCACCTCCCAATATTTTGCATGCTGCATTGTTACAGGCAGTTAGCATACCAATGATCATCTGCTTGCTTGACAATGGAGCTAATGTCCACACTCACAGTGGTGACCCAGTGCTCCACACTGCACTGCAGTCATACCAGGATGAAGCCAAGGCTTTGAGAGTCACTAAATTGTTCATTGCCTATGGCTGTGAAGTTGGATCCTGCGGAAAAACCCTGCTTCATGTTGCAGTCGGCCGCAACTTCCTCAACATTGTGCAATATCTTCTGTCTATTGGTGTTCCCTTATCTCCCAACATCTTGTGGTATGCATCACTCCAGCCACACATACCAATGTTAGTCTGTTTGCTCGAGGGTGGAGCTGATGTCCATGCATGCAGTGTGGGTGGTGATCCAGTGCTCTGCATTGCAATGCGGTCATGCCAGGATGAAGTCAGGGCCTTGGAAGTTGCTAAATTGCTGATTGCCCATGGCTATGACCCACTTGAGACTGTATCCTCTGGACTTGGAGAAACCTCACTTCATGTCGCAGTCAAACGTGGCTTCATCACTGTTGTGAGATATCTTCTGTCTCTTACTGTTCCCCTACCTCCCAGCATCTTGCACACTGTATTCATGCAGCAGTGGACAATCAGCACACCCATGTTCACCTGCTTGCTCGAGAATGGAGCTAATGTCCACGCCTGCAACGCAGGCAGTGACCCAGTGCTCCACATCGCACTACGGTCATGCCATGAAGCCACGGCTTTGAGTGTTGCCAAATTGCTCATTACCCATGGCTGTGATCTACGCGAAGCTGGCCTCTCTGGAGAAACCCCGTTTCATGTCGCAGTCAAATGCAACTTTGTTCATGTTGTTCAATATCTTCTGTCTCTTGGTGCTCCCCCACCTCCAGACATATTACATGCATTACTGTCCCAGCAGAGCATCACCGCGCCGACTCGGATGCTCGTTTACTTGCTCGAGAATGGAGCAAATGTTCATGCACGCACTATAACTGGCGACTCATTGCTCCAGACAACACTGCAATGGTTCTTGCATGAAAACCATGCTATGGAGATTGTGAAAGTTATCACGTGTCACGGCTGTAATCCAGATGAAGTCACTTGCTCTGGACAAACTCCCCTCCACATTGCGGTTGAACGCGGCTTTGTTTCGATCACACGATATTTATTGTCCCTTGGTGTTCCACCCACCTCCGATTTACTGCTTGTCGTGTTCCTTCGCCGAGACAAGGAAATACAAGCGCAGGTACTTCGATGGCTGGAAGATCATAGAAATTGTTACCCCACAACCCGAGACCCTATGAACCCTACAACATCTGATCTTGGGTCCATGCGTGAAGCATTCTTTATCCTAGAGATTCTGAAACTCCTCATCAATCGAGGGTGCAGCCCTCTTCAACCAGACTCTCATGGCGAAATTCCCCTTTGCACCGCCGCGGAACAAGGACACATTACCATTGCAAGGATCCTCCTTCTGCTTTGCGCACCTTTCAACTCGCCTCGCGGCCTCCTGTGGGTTGTTTTGATATCGAAACATTTCCGGCGCAAGCTACAAACGATCGAATTCCTCATCGATCAAGGAGCCAATGTTCTCGAAAAAGCACCCACCAGGGACTCCCTGCTTCACATTGCCATAGTCTCTATCAACGACAACGAAGTTCTCCAGGTCGTGGACCTCCTTCTTAGACGAGGCTGTGATCCTACGGCGCCCAATGCCTTTGGGATGACACCTTTTCACGTCGCCGTAGAGCGAGGGCGAATCTCTGTCGTGCATCATTTCCTGTGGCTCCATGTACCATTCCCTCCCAACATCTTATTTACAGCCGTTCAGTCCAGTCCGCCGAGTTCGCGCGCCTCCCACCTTCGGCTGGAAATTATCAAAATGCTCGTCACTTCTGGCTGTGATACACAGCTCCGCAATGCAGCAGGACAAACACCGCTCCACGTGGCGTCCAGTCTAGGGCTCACCGATGTGGTTGATTATCTGCTCTCAGTGCAGAGTCCCTTCGTTCCCCCTGGCGGGGCGCAGTGAACCCGCACTCGAGAAGATATTTTGCGAGTTACTCCTGGTGAGCGTGTTCACTATCATTTCCACAGGCCTCGTTGACTGACTCAACGAAGAGGATCGTTTTGCAATTCGGACGGACGATCGCGTCGTGTACCCAGAACGAATATGGCTGAATATCCTTGCATTTACCATGTACCCAGCTGTAGTATAGTATATTAGTGTTCAGTCTACTTCGTCCTCGTGTCGCGCCGGTGCAGCCTTCATAACCACGTCCCTTCTCTTTTTTAGTGCACCGGCGTACGCCATACATACCCACTTGATATATCCGAGTTCTTTGACCCTCCCGTGCTCAGCCAACCTAGTATGGAGTAGATCGACGTCGCTAAATCCAATCACAGGAGGTATACGATCGTCCTGCGGGGTAACGGCCGACGTGAGCCGGACCAATGGCCGTGCGGCCGACGGTACGGGGTTCGTGAGTACCGTCCGCGTAGACAGGATGGGAGGCTTGGCAAAGAGCCGAACGATCGCTGGTTTTGAGGGGGACGCGACGGGCGTCGTCATCGGTGACGCATCCAGCGAAACCAGCGGCGAGTCAACGGGCTGCAATACCGCATTTGGAGGGTATCGAGAAACGAACGAACGAAGTAATGCTACAGCACCGTCCACGTCGCCAGATCTGCGAGCCGTCGAGTTAGTACGACATCCAGGAAAGAAAGCTTTGACCGGCAAACAGACGTACAATACAAGGACTTTCCTCATCGCGGCATGGGCCTTCTCGATCAGTCTTGAGAACGATCCGACAGTTCCCTTGCCAGCTCCGAGACCTTGTGCTTCGACTACCTCCCACCGGCGCCAGACGTTTTTGGCCCATCGAGCTGCTACATGACGGTCTTCCGCGCGTGCTATCGCGCACCTCTCGAGCGCATTGATATAGATATATTCGTCTGGACGACAGAGCTGTGTGCCTGACGAATCGTTGAAGAGGAAATCGAAGGCTTCTTGCGAAGTCTCGATACTAGCGTGTCTATAGAATACAGACAGGTAAGCATTCAAGAGGACGGGCGTTAGCTCCACGTGCGCAAATGTGCCTGCGAGCAAGCCGTCCTGCGAGAAGGGATGTGCCTCAGAGGATAGAGACCTGTCCTGAAGAATCCTATGGAAAAGTGCTTGCGTTTCCGAGATGACGTCGGAAGGTGTCTGTGGTGGAAGGCGCGAAAATGATGGTAAGGCCTCCATACTCTCCACTGGAATGTCAGAAGCGCCATCGCTCGCCTGCGTCTGCTCGGGGGGGACCTGGGAAGGTGCATCGCTATGGCTGGTCATTTCTTCTGCCGGTGATTCATTGGTGGCTACTTCCCCATCCAATGGGACGCTGCGGTCAAGGAGTCGCGTCGTTTCTCTCCTGAACGGCGGCTTGTACGACGCATATGTGTGGAATACGTGCGTCATCAGCTCCGAGTCCACCATCAAGGCTCCGCCATCACCACTCCCTCGGACAGCCTCGGCAAGTATCCATCTGGCTTTTTTGAGGTCTCCGGCACGCTTGCAACCCTCCAAAAGTGCACACCATAGCCCTCTCCCGTTCGCACCCGATATCGGGTGCTGGTCGCTCATTTCCCTCGCGAGTCGCATGCCCTCTCCGAGCCATTCCGGCCCAGCCCTGCCGCACACCCGAATGACGGCCTCGTAAGCTCCCTTGATCGGCTTGACGCTGTTCTCCTGCATCTCGGTCCACAGATCCAGAGCGCGTTCGGGTTCCGGTCGAGTAGACGATCCGCAGGCCCGAATCATCAGCGCGTACAGGTGGGCGTCCGGAACGGGATGGGCGACATAGCGCATGTGCGCAAAGAGGTCCCAAGCTTGGGTTTGCGCGGCAGCACGTCCGAGTCTCGGGTCTGAAGAAGGGGACGTTTCGACGTTGAAGAGCGCTGATATGACGCGCGTATAGGATTTTATCGGTGCAAAATGACCGCTGGCTTCGTATTGATGTAGCACTGTGAGCGCGCTCGTCGGGAACTGCTGTGAGGTCGAACGCGAGGAAGAGGGTGTAGAGAGCGACGAATGGACGATGTGGGCCTTGACATGTAGATCCCGCTGGTGTTCAGTCGGCGGCTCTGAGATTACATTGAGAAAAACGGTCGCTCGAAAAAAAAACAACGGAGACGTACCAGACAACGCACGAGATAGGGACAGCTCGAAATCGCGCGTATTTCCCTGTCTCGCGTATTCTGCGAGCAGGGCGTCCACGGTTTTACTCGGAGCATCGAGCGTTTCCGTCTGCAACTCCGTGCTCGGCTGGGACGCCCATGCTGTTGGAGATTCCAGTACCATCAGGTCCTCGTATAACGCGTGCAAATAGTCGTCATTAGCAGGGCCCGAGACAGGTGCCGGGTGCGACGGTGGTACGCGTGCAACTGCCTGGTGCAGTCGACGCGGTGCATGGATGAGTCGAGGCCGGGGAGAAACGCGGGAGACTGCGCGGACCAGGTCTGAAATTCTCGACGGAGGTGTCATTCCGAGAGCGACTCCGTGGGAACGACTCGGACCGACTTTCATGTCCACACGACGTTACGGAGAACCGTTCGTGTCCATCCGCGAAAGCATCGCCTGGCCACCGACCCCACCATTCGAGGATTCGGACGTCCTCGTCCTGTCATCTCGCTCGACCTCGCCGGGGGGCGTCGGCGCGACCCTCTTTTACCTCGATCTGCGCCTTTCCCTCCCGTTGAGCAGATCGAGCACCGTCAACTGGGGATTTGCAGGTCTCCGTCACACCCTGTCCACCTCGCCCGCCAGACATAGGTGGGATCACCTCACCATCGATTCACGCGACGATGGACTGGTTGACGAAGGCGAGGTTGTCCAACGCGACGGGCTAGAGATCGAGACCGGCATTGGGCTCAATCCCGCGACAGGCGAAAAGGAAACCTACGAGGAAATTTGGAGGTAGGATTGCTGCTGTCATGTTCTACCCTTGATCCATTACTCGTGCGTGCAGGGACGAACCGCTCCCCGTGGGATCTCCATACATCTTTGTCGCTTCGTCTGTCAAGGTGGAGGAAGCTGCCGCTGCTATGGCAGTGATGGGGTCTCATGCGATCGCACTTGCACGGGAGCCCTTAGTCCCAGATGCGCCCCGAAAATTCCAGGCTGTCCGTATGCAACGACGGAGCGCACCTCAAAACTCACAGACGATCATGTGGGAAATCGTCTTTTCGACTGGTAGTCTAGCGCAGGAGCAAGAGTTGCAGGAGCTCGTTGAGCTGGCTGATCAAATGCCTCAGTACGTCCAGGGTAGCAGCGTTCGTTTGGGGCGTAGATCCTGGGTTGTCTGGGACTCTGGACAGACGGGAACGGACCAGAATGCTTAACTACATGAACCGAGCCTCCAGAGAACCAAATTCGCTGTGGATCGAAGGCAACCAAGTCGACCGACATTCGAAGCGAGGATAAAAATCTATGATAACTTTACTGTACGCACATAGCCGCTACGGTACAACTGTTCCTTTTCCTTGGTTTAAGTGAACTGCGAGACAGCGCCGTTTCTTCGTAAACCTACACCAAAGTCGAAGCATGCCGTGTCACTGTCTCAAACCTGTGCCTCTGCGTCCTTTTTGGCAGCGTACACCAAAAGATCACAGACACGCCTCGAGTAGCCCCACTCGTTGTCGTACCATGCGATCAACTTGACAAAGGACTCGTTCAACATAATCCCACCCGTCGCATCGAAGATGGAGCTGGCGGGGTGGCCAACAAAGTCAGTGGAGACCACGGCATCCTCCGTGTAAGCAACGACACCCTTGAGCTCAGGAGACTCGGAAGCCTCTTTGAGAGCAGCCTTGATCGCATCATATGTGGTAGGCTTCGCGAGGCGAACGACCAGGTCGACAACAGAAACGTCGAGGGTAGGAACACGGAAAGCAAGACCACTAGATGGAACCATCGTAAATAACGATTAACAAAATGGGCCTCGCACTCACGTCAGCTTGCCATTAAGGTCGGGAATGACCTTGCCAACAGCCTTGGCGGCGCCTGTGCTGGAGGGAATGATGTTGTTGTTAACGGCACGTCCACCACGCCAGTCCTTGGCAGATGGACCATCAACGGTCTTTTGGGTAGCCGTGGTAGCATGGATAGTGCTCATGAGACCCTCGACAATGCCAAATTTGTCATTGACGACCTTGGCTAGAGGGGCAAGGCAGTTGGTGGTACACGAGGCGTTGGAGATGACCGTGTATTTGGGGTCGTATTTGTCGAGGTTGACACCGCAAACGAACATCGGTGCGTCTGCGGAAGGCGCAGAGATGATGACCTTCTTGGCACCACCTTTCAAGTGAGCAGCGGCCCTAGCGCGGACGAATTCATATGTTCAGATCGGACACGATGACAAAGTCACACACTTTTCTATGGTGGTGAAAACGCCCTGATTGTGGGTGGGTTAGCAGATGCCGTTTAGCAAGCGCGCACGACCGATTACCGTGGATTCGACAATGTATTCGGCACCAGCCTCCTTCCACTTGATATTTGCGGGGTCTTTCTCGGCATATACTGTGATTTCCTTTCCGTTGATGACAAGCTTGCCGTCCTTGGCAGAGACGTCGCCCTCAAAGCGGCGGTGGACCGAGTCGTATTTGAACATGTAGACCTACCATGTTCAGATCAATGACGCGAACACGCATCAACTTCAACCCACCATGTAATCCAGGTTGATGAATGGACTATACGACAGTGCATCAGCCAACGCTGGTGTTAGGGGCATGAACTACATACTCGTTAACGGCGACGATGTTGATATCTTTGTTCTCCAAAGCATTACGGGCAACGATACGGCCGATACGGCCTACAAGTCCATCAGACACGCATTCATCCGCAGATCTGAAAGTATCGTACCAAATCTGCAGCGTAGAGCGGGTCATAGAGTCAGATCTACTCGTCGGGCTGGACGACAAGGAGACACACCCGTTGATTCCGACGTTGACCTGGCAAGGATCGTCAGCGAAGGGGACATCGATTCTCAGCGACGACGCTCACCATTGTGTTCGCTGAGATGAAGGAAGGGAGGAAGAGCTGGGGAGGGAAGAAAATCGAGGATGGCGTTTATATGCGTCCGATATCTAATCCGATTGGTGTGGCTTGTTTTTTCGCTCGGAGTTAGAACGTCACGACAGCCCGACCCATTCCGCTATCCACTGGCAATCGTTCTGAACGCCTACAGCGGGACAAGTCGGCGGTAACCACCATCATCGCACGCACCAGCCGTGGTCGTCGATTAGATATTTTCACAAGCACCAACGTGAGCTTCCATCGATAAATGCCGCACTGCCCAGGGTCCTCGCTGACACACGGACCTCGGTCGCCACCCGCTGCGCCGAGCTCCGAGTCAGCGCGTGGCATCTTATCGCAGATCGTGTCCTTTCTCTTCCGGAGCTATTCGCCAAGTGGAAACCGCGCGAGTAGTGGAGGTTAGCACGCTGGGGCTTGGCTAGGCGATCAAAAGCGGAATCTCCAAGCCCACCATGTGGTCAAGGAACGTGACAAATGAAGAGATATGACCGCTGGCTGGGCCCTGGCCACTCCCACAAGATTGATCTCAGGGTCGGTGCAAGCACGTTCATGGCCAAAGTGAGTCACCATGCAGATGTGGCTATCCAATGATTGGTCTCCGGTACGCCAGCGACGGCCACTGAATCAGCGTAAATTCCGTACTAGCTCAGAATTCGATCAGCCGCAGGGTTGGGAGGCTATTATGCGTCGGCTTTTCGGTCGACTAGGTAGATGATCATTATTTATCGGTGACGACGTCATATAACTGATCAAATGTAGAAAATATGAACTCTATGTATGCCTGTCATAGATATATATATCATTGACAGATCTTGTCCCCATCAAGTTACTTGTTCCTGAGGGCCATAGGTCATGCTCCTTAACGTTGGGGTATGTATTGCGGATGTCCAATGTTTACCCTACGCACTATAGGTCAGTTTACTCGATCGTGCTCAACTTGTCAGTGAATCTTGGTTCTTTGTACCATCATTTACTATCGACTATCGGCTTCCAGCTAGCCGTTCGCGGATGCACTTCCTACGGCACCTAGTTTAGTTGACATGACCCACATCCCACACTGTCCAGATCGCGGCTCTGCCTTGGTTATCCCTCAACGTGAGCCTTTCTCCCCGTCGCCATAGTCGCTTCCCCTCCCTTTCACGTGCCATCAGCTCTTCTCCGAGCTTTCCAACTTGGTTGTCGAGGGTTTGGTACCCCGTCGAGAACACCTTAGAGTAAGCCGGGTGGCTCTGGAGATTCTCACTGTCAATCCGTAATCGTACCGCATGGAAACGTTGCGGTTCGTCGTCGTGGATGCTCGATGACTTTTGATCAGAAACTGCATCGAGTCGGCAAAGGCCCATTGCATGTAGACCTAGGATCCCCACGAATCCGGTGGATTGATCTGGATCTACATGCGACACGAGAAACGCAAACGGCGTGCCGAGACGAACGCTTTCCGACCTTGACGAGTCGCAACAAGGAATGGGTCAGTAAATCAGAATGCAATGCCCACGAGCTAGGCGCACTTCCACACCTCTTCGTAGGGCCCCACCTTCCCCGTCACAGGGTCGATGCCTACCCCAGTCTCAACTTCTACGCTCTCCCCGCTCTCGTCTCTTCGCTCGACCATCGTTCCTTCGTCCGGCGGCTCGCCGGGTCCGTGCGAATCGATCGCGTGCTTCCAGCGATATCGCACGGCGGTCTCTTGCGGTTCGTCGAGCGGCACAGTCTCCCTGAGCCCGGCGAACGCCCAATTGATCTTGCTAGATTCGGTGATCGGCAAGGAAAGCCGGAGGTCAAGGTAGAGCACTTTTGCCCCCGGTGAAGAGGCATCAGGCGAGGTGGAACGAGAGTTGAGCACCAGCACGTCGGAATCTTCTGTGAATGGAGCTGGTGGCCTCGCTATGCTGACGCGCTTCTGAACCGTAGGCTCGCCATAGAGTGCATGCCAACTTTGTTGGAAAGTCATGGGGAGGCTTGCGTGGGCTAGGTGGTTTGAAGATCTAATGTTCGGGAACTCTCACGAAAGGCCACAGGGTTCCCCAGACCCCACAGTTCATGGGAACAGCAGCCACCCTGAGAAGGCAGGATCCCTGGACTCGTCACCGATCAACTTCGCGCTCTTCGTTCCTTATCTCGTGAAGGATTCAATGTACAAGACGGTTGCCCCATCAGGCTGTATGCTCAACTGAAAGCTATTCTTGGCTGCTCACGACGTTCTGGTAGGTGATAACAAATGGCGCCACCCTCGACTCGCCAAGGGTCGAGTCCACACCAAATGTCATGTTGCAACGGAAGCTCGGAACATGACTGCGAAACGGTCAAGCGGAATGCTGATGATAAACAGTAGCCTTTATTCTGATCAGGCTAGCGTCGGTGAGAGGCCCACACCGACGCCGTGCAGGACGGTTGCAATGTAAGCTCCAAGGAGCAAGGCAGTGGACGGCTCTTTGTGCAGCTCTTCATTTCGTGGATACTTGACATTATGCCGTATGGCGCATATAGTACAAACGGGGTATATGAATGTCTGTCAGATACGAACGTCGGCACTCGCGCATCGTCACATATAGGGCACCACTCACCCATCATGGACTTCAAACAGCCTCGACTGCCGCTACCTTCTTCTTCGTCGCCCACCACGTCACGAATGCCCTCCGAAATTGGTCGCACGCGATGAAGAACGAGATTACGGAGGTGACGATGACTAACACATCCAGTCTGCTGTGGGTCTGTCCGACGATGCTAGAAATGGCCATGACGACGGCCGAGCTGCGTGGGTGATGGTTATCGGATGGCCTTGCACAGGACAGTCACCGTCTCACATCAGAAATAGCGCCCCGACCAAGCCTGGAGAGGTTGTATTAGCACTAGCAGGAAAGCGAGGCCGTATCCACTCACAATACCTGAGCATTGAGGGGGAAAACGGATCAGTTCCAGTCGTTCTGCTTGTAAAAGTCGTCCCCGACTCACTGTATTGGCGGAAACATGGCCACTGTGGGTGGATGTTGGTGGAACGGTCGCAAGGGAGTCGAGCACGGTTCGAGCACGGACACCACCCACACGGGTGGCTTCTGGCAAGGAGCCCAATTGGGACCGAGAGATGACATCGGATCCCAAAGAGATCAAATATGGGGCGAGGGAATTATGCGACAAGTCTGGATCTGCCGACGAACGGCTCCCTCGCCGGGCATTGACCGCTTTCTCTTACCAGCTGCTGTGGTCTATCTCGGGTGCAATCAGTATTCACTTTGTATTGTACATGCAGGCATTGGCAGCGACTATGAACGGGCTGTCGGTCTGCTCGCGGCCGTCAAGAAACTCAGAAATGAATCCCATTCACGAGACCGACTCGGGAAGCCAGAACAATAGGGGCATATCCCTCTGGTTGGGAGTGCTTAGTCATCATTAGATCTACGTGTCCGGCCACGTCTTTCCGGAGGTTTGTTCAGTGGTGTCGATGCCCGTCTTGTTTTCGTGTTCTCCAGCGTGCTGAATACCTCTTCTTCGTAGCTATGCCACGTCTCTGCCTACGCAGAGCATTGTGCCTCTTCGTTCTCTTCACTGGGTTTCTCGAATCCTCTTTTGCAGCGTTACTAGCCATCGACTATGGCTCGGACTGGATCAAGGCCTCCCTCATGAAGCCGGGCTTGCCCTTCGACGTTCTTTTGAACAAGGACTCCAAGAGAAAGATTCAGTCGTCCGTTGCTTGGAAGAAAGACGACCGGTTGTTTGGGTCTGACGCAGCTAACCTGGTACGTACCCATTGCATCTTTGCAAACATGCACTCATTTTGTTCCTAGGCCTCGCGCTTTCCTTCGGACTCGTTTACATCTCTTAAACTCCTCCAGGGTGCGCCATACAGTTCCAAGGCAGTCTCCTACTTCACACAAATATCCACCTCTGACCTCGCCGAGTCCGGACGTTCCACGGTGGCGTTCAAACAGAGCGACGGCACCGAATGGAGTACAGAGGAACTTATTGCCATGCAGCTCGCGTACGTGAAACAGCTTGCAGAGGCCGTCGCAGGGGATCCCGTCCACGACGTCGTGCTCACCGTCCCACCTCACTACACGCAGTTTGAGCGTGACGCTGTCGTGGACGCCGTAGAGATTGCCGGCATGCGGACGCTCGCGCTGATTAACGACGGCACCGCCGTTGCAGTCAACTATGCCATGACGCGCAGCTTTTCCGCAACGCCTGAATACCATGTTATCTACGACGCCGGCGCGTCCTCTACGCGGGCGACGCTCGTATCGTTCGCGGCCGTCGAGGACGCAAAGACGAAGGCGTCTTACACGCAGATATCCGTTTTGGGCGTCGGCTATGACCGGTCGACGAGCGGGACCGAGCTCGATCGGCGCATGCGGGAGATCCTTGTCGAGAAGTTCATCACGCAACACAAGCGGGACGTCCGTCGCGACAAGCGTGGCATGGCGAAACTCTGGAAAGAGGCGAGCCGCGTCAAGGCTATCCTCAGCGCCAACACGGAGGTCACGTCGACGGTAGGCATCCCGTCCCGACCATGGCTTTTGACTGTTGACATAGCGACCGCGTGTTAGGTCGAGAGCGCTGCTTTTGATATAGACTTCAAGGCCAAGATCACTCGTGAACAGTTTGAGAGGGCATGCTCGGATATGCGCAGCCGGTTTGCGAAACCTATTCATGATGCTTTAGCCAATGCTGGTCTGACCCTGGTAAGTCGCGGGTCCTATCAATTTATTCTCGGCTAACCTGTTTCCTATCAAAGGATCAAGTGTCTTCTGTGATTCTGACCGGTGGGAGCTCTCGGACCCCAATGGTTCAGTCTGCTATCAAAGCTGCCGTTGGAGAGTAGGTGACTTCCTATGAGAACATGATATCACTCTCAATGTCCCCCTTGCAGGAATCGCATAGCGCAAAACGTTAATGCTGATGAAGCCGCTGTTCTGGGTAGCACACCGTCTCCATCATTCATGTACAGAGCTGAGTATTTGGTTTTGTGATGACAGGCGCAGGACTCTATGGTGCCTCCCTGTCGCGCCAGTTCAAGACGAAAGACATTCGAATTGTTGATATTGCAACATATGATATCCAAGCATCCTATTTCGCATCCACTCCAGACTCGCGAACTATACACTCGCTCATCTTCCCGAAAGGTTCCAAATACGGTTCCCGTAAGACGCTTTCGTTCAAGCGTAAAGAGGACTTCTCCGTTTGGTTGGACTACAAGGCTGAAGCTGCTCCGTAAGAGTTTTTCCAGGCCTCGGTGTCGCAGAAACTGACATTGATGCTCGTAGTGGCTTCCCCCGCGAAGTCCTCCAGGTTCAGATAAGTGGCGTTGCAGAAGCACTAGGCAACCTCACGGAGCGTGGGGCCATCGATCCCGTCGTCAAACTCACAGTTGCTCTATCCGACTCTGGCTTCATCTCTGCGAAGGAGGCAGTCGCGTATGGTGAAGTCAAGGACGAATCTCTAACAGGTGTGTAAGCTATTTTATGATCTTCTTTTGATCATCGAGCCCCGCAGGCATGCTGAAGGGCATCTTCGGGGGAGGTTCGGATGAACAGGAAGTCCTGAAGGAGCAGGGCGCGGAAGGCGCACCCCAGGAAGGTGAAGCTAAGCAAGCCACTATACCGACCAGAGAAAAGAAGACCAAGGAGAAGGACTTGAGTACTATCCCTCTGGAGGTGAACGTAGTATTCTCCAATCTCCCCCCTATGACAGTCGCAGAGAAGCGGGCATCCCGTGATAGGCTAGTTCATTTTTGCCAAGCTTCCCTTCAAGCTAACGTTTTACATGGCCGCAGACTACGTGCAATAGACAACAAGGAAACCTCGAAGCAACTTCGCGAGGAGGCGCACAATACCCTAGAGGCATACCTGTACAAGCTTCGCGACCTCCTCGAGGAAGGACCAAACACTCCATTCATGAAATGCTCGAAAGTCTCTGAGAGGCGGGCTATTTCAGACAAACTTTCGGATACTATCGCTTGGCTTCATGAGGATGGTGACACATCGGACACGATCGCGCTGACGGAGAAGCGCGGAGCACTCGAGTGGGTACACACTGGATGGAGCATATATTCTGATGTCTAATTTCGTGTTCAGACTCCTGGAGCGGCCGATCGTACACCGGTATAAGGAGATTGAAGAGTTCCCAGTAGCACTCAACAACAGTCAAAAGTGGAATTGGTCAACGAGGCTCTTCCTCACTGAAGCACGTGCCAACCTCACTGCTGAAGCCACTGCCAATATTCCTTCCAAATGGACGTCCGAGGAACTGGATGCACTCGAAGCTGCATTGAAGGAGCACGAAGTGTGGCTCAACGACGGCGTCGAGAAACAGAAGCGCCTCCCGATGAACGAAAACCCTGCCATTCAAACGAAGGAGATGAGGGAACGAGCCAGCACTCTGGAGAAGCATCTGCAGCGGCTAGTGAAGAGGAAGGTGCCCAAGGTCAAGAAACCAGTCAGCTCATCACAGCAGTCAGAGTCGTCGGGTTCAGAACCAAAAGAGCCGAATGCAGACAGAGGGAATGGGCATGACGAGTTATAGATGGAATAGAGACGTTAACATTAATACGAGTATCCTAACATTGCAAAGGAACGATATCGTTACATTGCGACACTGAGTAGGATGAAGCGTTATCAAGGTATTTGCTTGTGCTTGTGGAGTTGCCATGTCGGCAGATTTGCCGGCATTGTCCTCTTGGTACTCGCCTCGACTCGCTACACCAACACCCCCGCCAAACCGTCTCGTCGTGTTCAATATCGCGTGCAGGCACCGTGATCCTCTTGGCGAACTGCAGAGAGCTGCGATTTGACTTGTTTTCATGTCGAGACGGAGCTACGACAGCGTCGCTCATGAGAAACGGATCTCCAAGTACCGTGTCACGGACGATGATCTCTTCGAGTACGTCCTGTGCGTTCACAAATAATTTTCTT
The DNA here is from genome assembly GCA_038094355.1 of Afroboletus lepidellus. Taxonomy (NCBI): domain Eukaryota; kingdom Fungi; phylum Basidiomycota; class Agaricomycetes; order Boletales; family Boletaceae; genus Afroboletus; species Afroboletus lepidellus. The sequence continues at coordinate 34,537 of JBBPUA010000023.1, read as the reverse complement.
GCTGACACCTCTGCAGCTATTCTCTACGTGTGGCGTGAGTAGTTGCTTCGTCTCGACTTTCGCTTCAGCTAAAGCGTCGGTACAGCATCCTGAGCTACATCACCTCTCCCAAAGTCGCAGCGACGCACTCGAATGGGTCGGAGACGAAGGAGAAGGAACACCACTTGAACATCTCGGGTGCCATATCGCACTCCATCATCTCCATAGGCGATATCTTCAAGGACATCAGGGATGGATCCAAGAGCGTTAAATTCCCCGAGAAGCTCCTCAAGGTGCTCGAGCAGAAGCTGCAGAACATTGCCATGGGAAAAGAGCCCGCGTGCGTGACTCGTCCGTTCCAGTGATGACTGTTGTTTACCAATTTTCTTCTAGGTACTCTGACCAACTGACGCGGAGGACAATGGCCGTATTCTACAACCAGTTCATGGGCGATCCGTTTCGAAGACAGATGAAGGAGAACAGGAGCATCGAAGAGCTCATCTTGATGTTTGCTTCGCAAGCCACCGGAGTGCTAAGGAAGGAACCGACGCTGGTCGACGACGCATGGAAAGTCGAGGTGAACAATCAGATCGCGCAGTTTGTGAAGATGTTGCGCGACTGTCTCAAGGGCATCAGCCACGTGTCGCCCGAGTTGAACGCGCGCTTGGACATGTACCACGCGAAGCTCTCGCAGTCTTCGAGTGAGTCGGGTCATGATTCCGCCTCGACTTCTCGAGATCGTGGAGAATCTGTTAGCACCACGCCCGGTGTCAACATGAACATTTATGACATGCCGTTGGCGTTGGTCATCGCCAAGCTATTCAATGTTCCTGAAAACGCGGTACAGACTGAAGTCGATAGGTTGAGGAAGACGTGCACAGAGAAGGTAGGAATATAGGTTCTCGAATTTCACAAAACTCAGGTTTTTTTTTGCAGGCAGCCGTGATTGACCTCAAGGTACAAACCCATCCACTGCACTCCTTGGGAGAGAAACCTGCTAAAACCTGTCATAGACCTGTCTCAAGAACATCAATGCTGGCGCTCCTTTCCCAGGCAGGCGAGAGGACTTTGAGAGCGATGCTGCATGGAATCATTGGCGAACTTTGGAAACGTCCCATCTTTCGCAAATGATGATGGCCATGATGTCTGTGAATCCAGAGCTCGCCAAATCAGTGCCCGCAGAGGGCGGCGGTTCGCCGCGTCCTGGTTCCATGTACTCTGGAACACCCGCAGCGTCAAATCGGCATATGGGAACCACCTCTGTCGGAAGTCGGCGATCCATGTTCAGCGGGCTGCAGGACGATCTGCGCATAGGTGACGGTTACCTCGAGATAGGCGACGATGAACTGTACGGCGACGAAGAGATTCGTGTCGGACACAATTTCACGTTTATTCCTCCAAATCCCAAGAGGTTCTACAAGCGTCTCGTCGAGTATTGTCTCACCGTTGACCTGGAGACGATGTCCGGGCCTGAGGTTGACGACGCAGACGAAGTACCGTTGACAATCCTGAGCCCCCCTCATACCAATCTCGTCAATGAATGCGCGGTGCGTTGGCGGATAGGTCAAGCGTATCGCACCACGTGCTTCCTGGAACTTATCAAGGAATTCTATGAACGAGGTCACGTACCGATGGAATGCATACCAGAAGCTTTGCAGGCGGTCTCCAAGGTACTTCACGACCTCGATGTCGATAAATGGCCAAGCCACGATGTACGTGACGCCTGCGAAATGGGTGGGATTTGCTTACATTCTCCCGACTCGCAGGTGGAGTTGCTGGCCAACGTCTACGGGGGTCTCTACAATATCTTCCTCTCTTCGCTATACCATTCAATAGAGGCTATACCAAACATCAAAGCCTCCGAAATTCAGCCATATCTCAACGTGCTGGATCACGTACGGGAAAGCGGTCTCATTACGCGCTATGAAGCAGATATCAGCGCGCGCCTTTCAGACCTGGAGGAACGCGTAAAGACCCTGTCCGAAAAGTTCTACCGAACGAAGATGCAGCAGCAGCAAGCAGCTCCTGGAGTCAATCATGCCCTCCCATTTCTCCTGATGACCGACGAACTGGAAAAGGCCGCGAAACAACTTGATAAGCGCTTCCCAGAACCAATCGTCGGGTATGTTTGGCTGAGGTCGCTTTTTCGTACGGAGTCGTTGATCTTCCGTCTTCAGTCGGGTTGATCTTGTCTCATTGGTCGTGGAAGTGACTGTGCCATTATTCATCACTGACCTACAGAGTTCATCGAAGAAACTGTTTGAATCATCCATGAACGGACCAACACCAGATATTCCCATACAAGACATTTTCACGCTGTACCGGAGGACGAAGACACTCTTGTCGATGTTTGAGGCGTTTTGCCCGAAGTGAGATTGTTCTGACCTGACAAAGTCGCTTGCTCATTATTCATAGAGGACATATTGACTTTGATTTGAGCCAGTTCTTTATGTCGTATGTCCTCCAATGGTTGCTAGACACCGACAACAAGACAAATCAGTGGGTTCAGGCTGTCAGTTTCCGGCCTCGTCCTGTTTCACTCTTGACTGACTTATATGATATAGGCTATCGCCGCTGACAAGGTTTGTCCTGAACGGATTGTTGGCGAACGTCGTGGAAGCTTACATAGTGGTACAGTTTGAAGCGGAAAACACGGATGGCCACAGTTCATCCATTGTTGATCTATTCGAATCGCTTCGCAGCCCCATAACATTCCTTCAGGAACTAGAATGGTCTGAAGAATACCAGAATGCCAGATTCTTCACGAGTTTATCGAAGGTACGGCGTTATCAAATCGAAGTATTAGCATATTGCTCATCTTACGTCAGACTATCTCGAAAGCTGTTGAACAGTATTGCCGCAATGTCGAAGAACTCTTCATGACCGAGATGTTCCCTCGGCCAACCGAGTACCTGCAACCCCAGAAGTCTTCCGCTTGGCTTGAGAAGGCTAAACAACTCGCGACAACGGGCGAAAAGAAGGTTGAGCCATTCAATTTCCGCCCTGAGTCCTGCGTCAAGCTCAATAACGTGGAATCTGCCCGGAAGCTCCTCGACAATATGTACAACCAAATGCAGGTCGACAAAATCACTGACGTGCTGGCCGCGTCGCCGCCTGTTCCCGACAAGGTTGACAGACCCAAGTTTCTGTTTACGGTGAAAATCGTCATGGCAGAGGACCTTGTACCATTGGACAGCAGTCCTTCGGCCCTACTTGATACGTTTGTCACCCTCAGTGATGAAGCTGGAAATCGCTTGGTGAAGACCCGGACGATATATGAGACTCTTAGCCCTCGCTGTGAGTATTGTCCCCGTTATCTACTCAGCTTTTATAACCTTGAGCCATAGGGGAGGAGACCTTTGACATTTCGGTCGACAAACCGCTCTGGCTTATGTGCAGTGTACGGGACCGCGCGTTGGTGGGCCAACACGACGTGGTTGGCCGCGGTTTTATCTGCCTGAACCCCGCGCAATATGGCGATTTCCTGACGCACGACGTATGGCTGAATCTTGAGGCGGCTAATCATGGCCATCAAGGTCGGATTCTTCTGCGCGTTAGTATGGAAGGGGAGAAGGACGATGCTCAATTCTACTTTGGACGAGCCTTCAGGTCACTGAAGCGAAGTGAAAGCGACATGACCCGTATATTCATCGACAAGGTTAGTGGGCGAGTTACGATTCTCGTAAGTCATACGCATATCCCACCGACAGATGTCTCCGTTTATAAGACAGTCACTGTCCCAACCGGTACTGAAAAGTCTCATCAAAACCGGTACTGTTCTGGATTACAACAGGGCCATCGCCAACGTAACCGGCCTCTACCGATCTGCGCTGGGTTCGACCGCGAACGAAGTGCAAGTACCACTTCCGTCGTCGGAAAAGCCTCGCGTTCGCCCCGAAGATTTGACTGACGTAGAGATCGAACGAGCTATCGTTCCACTCTTTGACTACTTCGACGCAAACTTGCAGATTCTGAATACGCACTTGGCTGATACAGTCAAAGATACGGTAATGCTCAAGGTTTGGAAGGAGATTCTGGTCATCATCGAAGGCCTGCTCATTCCTCCGCTATCCAAACTATCGAGTGATATGAAGCCGCTGAGCGACAAGGAAGTGGATATCGTTTTCAAGTGGCTGAAGGTTGCATTCTTTGGGTTGCGTTTTAGGTCGTTGGCTGACTAATTTTGTAGTTTATGAGGGACTACTTCCATGCTGACGGCGAAGGTGTCCCACTAGAATCCCTCCAGAATCAGAAGTACCGTGATGTGGTGTCAATTCGCTTGTACTACGACTGGCATACGTAAGTAAGACTGTAATCATGGATGTAACTAACTCGCTTCCAGAGATACACTCATGGAGGAATGTGTCCGCGCCATGCAACAGAGTTTGCGAGAGGCTGTGCCTCTGAAGCGTGTTAAGAGCGTCTACAACCAAAGGAACCTCGGGACGATCAAGGAACGCAAGAAGGAGAAGCAGGAAAAGGAAGTCTTTAACGGGGAGACAATTATGCGTATCTTGCGAATGAGGTACGAAATCGTTGTGTGACTTGATCGAATCGGCTCAAACCAGCCCGTAAAGACCAAATACACAGGAATTCATAGCACAACAACTCGATATCATGCAAGCCATGCGAGCCGAGCAAGAGCGGTCACAAGCACACCATAACAGGAGATTGCATCGCACGCGACATGGCCAAACCCCCTCCATCCCGCCGCTACCATCAAAAATTTTGTAAAACTGGCTACTAATTCTAATACTTTGCGCCATATACCTTTGGACTGACTTGTGCGTTAATGTACCATCTTCCTCTCCATGTAGGGACCTTGTACGTGCCTTGTGGGAAAGGCCTTTGTCAGTATGGTTGCTTCGGAGATTTACCTTATCAGGTTAGGCTTGTTCTCTATTGTTCTTTTTGTAGTTACTGTACGTATACTGCATCAACGTCGATTCACTCGAAAGTGGAGAACAATGAAGCCTCAGTCACCAAGGAAATCGATGCGGTACCACCACCAGGGGCTTTAACACATGGGCGTCTGGATACAGCAAACCCTTCTGACCATCCACCCGAGTCTCCTTGACCGTACGATTCTTGAAGCTTGCTGGTCATCCAAGCTCTCTACTTTCCTCATTCTTGGTATTTCTTGAGTTGCAAGCGCAGGTTCGCTCGTTTTACTGCCGGTTCAGTGACATTCACGTTTGACATGTTTCTTCCTGGTTTCGCGCGTAAGTGGTCTTTATGCGACCGAGGCTTGACCGCACTGACGTCGCGAATACATCTGTCCAGGCGTATTCATTGCACTCAACATCGTCCGCGCACTCAGCATCGTCGCTCTCCTACTCGTTTTTGCAACCAGCATTCTCGTGCTCGTGGACGATATCGAAGCCGTCAATGCGTTCACAAACGGCGATTTCAACCAGACCGCGTTTAATTTGGGGAACGCAGACTATATCCCGTACGTCTCGAACATCCATTCGAAGACAAATCTCTGACAAATGCGCGTCTAGGAACAGCACCGTTCCTAATCAACCCGGTGGCGCCTTTTGGGCCGTGCTAAATCGCGTCTTCATCATATTCCAGACCGTCGTGCTCTTCCTATCCGAAATCGGTGCGTGCCACATTCACCAAACGATGCTGCGGTGCTCAGAGAGTGTGTATCAGAATGGCCAGCAGCTTTTTTTGACCGCTTCTTTCCTGTCCTTGGAAAAGACTTTGGTCTCGGCGCGCTTGGCGTGATGCAATGCCTGTACGTCCCCCCAACGTCCCTCGAATGATGTTGCCTGATTTTGCTAGGCTCGGCGCGTCCGTCCTCTCTCACTACGTTGGCAAGTTCCCACTCGTGACTGCATTCTTCCTGTTCTCGATCGGCTGCGCCAACATGCTCGTTGGACTTATCTTTCGAGAGAGCGCCAAGGACAAGCGGTCCATCCTATCGTGGCGTGAGCGTGGTAGGGACGCGCTTCCATCCCATGTGAGGGGCGTCGACGTTCGGCCAGTAACGGGCACGTTGTCGTCTGTGCTGAGTCGCCAGGGAAGTAGAATGGGTGGCACAACGCTGGCGCCGTCGGATACTTCCAGTCGGTCTGGCATGGGCTTTGGAAGACAGGGCGAAAAGGCAGCTGGACTGAAAGGTGCGTGTCGTGTCAACTGCGCCAGAGCACGCTTGACACGCTCGCTAGGTTTCATTTTGACGAAGCCCGCTGAATCCGTTCCGAGACACGGCCCTTGAACGAGACGATTTTACTTCATGCGATGCCGAGTCGGGTGTACCGATCGTCTCATCATATATTCACTGTATCGTACGTTTTACGACCCCACGTCACAACTGCTCTCCATTCCCTTGTCCGTTGTTTCTACTTACTGTTGTACTTTGGCGCAAGCATGCCCTTGATCGCAGCGAAAAGCTCTGAAGTCCCTGGCTTTATGAGGCGAGCGAGTAATTGTTGCTTTACGATTGTTTTTCGGATCATGCATTTAATGTAAAACCACTGAAAGACACGCAGGCTCGAGTCACTCGATGTCCGATGTCCACAAAGAAGTCTCCAAGTTGGAGAACATCCTGCACTGCATTTTTCTCTTCCGATACTTAATTGAGTGCGGTCCAAGCTGTTGCAGACGATTCGAGCTAGGCATCCTTACCCCTCACCTCATTGCTCTGGGCCAAGTTCAAAGCCAACTGTAATAAGTACTTGCTTATCATGTACAGTACATATGCTCATAATGCATACTACTATGCATTATGAGGTTGGTAATTAACTGAATTGCTCGCTTAAAAAAGTGTAGCAAAACCCTATTATGCATTATGAGAATTTTTATGCATTATGAGCATTTCTACTGTAATACAGGAAAGACAAGTCGGTGTAGTTGTTTACCTTCGAGCAGGCACCAGAACGCGTTCACCTGCCACCGCGACTACGGACCTTTACTAGTATGGTGCAATTAATACGCTATTATTGTTGAACTCAGGGCCAAGACGGCTCCGAGTTGGTTTTCAACAGTTTGGTCCCGTGTGCCAGCCCATCCCGGGTGAGTTGCTGTCACAGACCGAATGCTCCAGAGACGGGGTCTTGTCATAGGGTGTGAGCATGATCTATCAATGTGGATTTATATCAGCATCAGCTCAACTCGTCAATTGATTTTCCGAACATCGGTCGCGGGCCCGGGACTTTCTGCACTCCAAGCTTGGATCGGCCGTTCGGTGGAAGGTACCGCGATGCTGTATCCAGTTCAAATGCCAGCCATGACATACCATGACGAAAAAAACACTGACGTATAATTTCCGCGGAATTCGGGGTCGTCGTGTTCCTCAATCACCCATTCAGCTGACGGACCCTCGTTTTCTGCGAGAACACGCCCTGCTATACTGTAGCTCTGCTGTACCAAGTATAGCCGGCTTTAAAAAACAAAGTGTAGTTTCCATTGTCCAGCTTGGTAAGAGTCCACTACAAGGCGACATTCAGCATACAAAATCCGCAGGCACCACCGAAGTCAGGATGTGATGGCGTGTACTTACAATAGACAACTTGCCCCCAGCTTGGACGGGGTTGACAGGGCTCCTTGGCTTCATCATACCGACCACGAAAAGAGGCGGGTCCGAAATGATGCCGGGGATTATGATTGCTGCTGGGGCCGTTGGTCATTAATGATGATTGTTGTACAGTGGGGAAGGCGCGATAGGAAATGGGTTTCTGCTTGCAAAACAACGTACCCTGACCAAGGCATTATATACCCATCCACTCGGTTGCTACTCGGATTAGCAAGTGGAGCGAGAATACTTGCAGGCGGAATGCACTTTGTGATCTGGCTCGGACGCGCAGATCTAGCCATCTTTAAACCATGCTGCCTCTGGTTAACCCCGTCTGTTCTCCAAGCCTCGTTGTATGCCATGGGGCAAGAAGTTCGCCGAATGTGTTTGGACCCTTGGCATCTATCCCCATCAACTGCGTTGGCAAGTTCACGCTGTGACCGCGTGCTTCCTGTTCCCGATCGGCTGCGTCAGCATGTTCGTCCTCCTAGAGCGCCAAGGACAAGCTTCGTGACGTGAGCGTCATGGACGCTGGTGCCATCGCATAGCTGGTTTGACTTTGGAACGGGCTTTAGGAGACAGTATCTAGGCCAAAGACGCATGTCAACTGAGCGAACGGATCCATTGACAGATTTGTTTAGGTTTCATGTTAACGAAGCCCGCCAAATCGGTTCCAAGACATGACGACAGTGCTTGCGATCTTGCGATATATACGTGTCACTTCACTCCTTACATCTTACGTTTTTCTATGTCATAACCACTTTCCATTCCCTTGTTCATTCCTTCAAGTTGTACCTACTACCATTGTTTAACGAGACGAGCAAGTAACTACTATTTCAAACTATAGAACACACTGGGTGCGATTCGAAGTACATTTCGGCCTTACCAATATACTGCCGTCATCTGAAAGAACTACGTCTCGGGGAGCATCTTAGGCTACATATTTTCCGTGTGTCTTGTGCCAATCCTCAAGCGTGTCCGGTCCGAATAGCTCGTAGACCTGTTTCGGGCCTTCGGGGAGTCGCACATAGTCGGGCTTCGAGTCCATCCTCACCACCACCTGCCCAAGGTATGTCATTCCGGTTTGCAGTAGTGGAGAACGACCATACCATCTCCTCAGGGGGTTCGAGTGGTGGGGAGTCGATGGCTGAAGCATACGGGTGAAGTAGATCGGGCCTTTCAGAATGGTCAGCTCATCGCATGGTGCCCTCGAGCGGACGTACCAGGTCTTGTCAAACAGCCACAGCATGGCAGAGCAGCGGGCGCAAAAGTTGCGCTCGGACGAGGCAATCGTCTCCTCGGGGGTGTCGCGGTTGAGCTTGGCGTGGTAGACGCTACCGGGGATATCTGAGCATGTGGAGAGAGGTGCGAGAGAACGCACTGGATGTATTCTTTTCCCTGGAGGATTTGGAGGGTTTTTGCTTCGGCACCGAGGTTGATGGATCCGCCTGCGCCGCCGACTTTGCGGCAGATGGAACAGACGCACAACTGAGCGGAAAAAGGTGAGTCTTTTGGTCAGGCTTTTGGACAATGTACCTGGTATGGAACGGGGGTGTGGCTTTCCACGGTGAAGCGGATGGCGCCGCAGTGACAACTTCCTTGGAGCAGGCGGGGCATCGTATTGAACAGGGGGTAGACACACTACGTAACACGTGAGCCGTGGGGCAGTGCATACGGGTACTGAGGACTCATCCACTCTTTCTTTGACGAAGGCTTCAGACTCTTCAATCGAAGACTAATTTTTTTTCGAAGGTACGACATCGAACTACTTTCGCTTTCGTCGCCACCATAGATTTACATCAATTGCGCTGCTTTTAGATGAAGTGGCCGTTCCGTCAGACGGCATCCACGACGGACCAGGGAGAGGCGGCATCTTCTTCTTCTGGACAATCTTCCACTTTCAGGACCCTCTCTACTTCTTCCTCAGGCCCACGCACTAGGAGCACAAATCTCGAAAGCGATAAAGAACCTTACGACAGGGCGGCTAAGAATTCCTTTTTGCAGATCGACACCGAGACCACGCCAGAGAAGGACAAGAAGGGGGAATGGCCGGAGAAAGATGCGAATGATGTCGCGAACCAAACGCTGCCAAAACATCGCGATGCTGACATTGTCCCCCCCCAGCCGAAAAAGGCAGCGACTGGGACGAACGAAAGAGTGGCAGCATCTCTCGATGTCGCGACCGCACCTCGTGTCGCCAAGGGGAGTACAACAGAGGGTGTGCCAACACGTCGCCGTGCTGTCGATGTTCCGATTCGTGGCCTCAGGCCTGAGGACTGGAATGCAGTCGCGAACGGAACGCTGCCAAAACATCGTGTCGACATTGCCCCTCGTGCTGTCAAGCCGGAAAAGGTGGCGAGTGGGACGAACGAAGGAGTGGCAGCGTCTCTCGATGTCGAGATTCCGCAGAGTGCCGTCAATTTTCGGAAATCAACACGTCGCCGCGCTGTTGAGCCTGCAACTCGTGTCGTCAGGCTGGACAAGGATGAGAGTGGGCTCACGAACGAGAGGCTGCAGAGACCTCGTGATGTCGAGGTCGCGACCCCTGGCATCATGCTAGAGAAAGTCAAGAGTAGGGCTCCAGGCGAGGTGGTTCCAAGTCCTCGCGATCTTGCGATCCCTCTTCGTTCCAGAAGGTTGAGGGGGAAGGATGACAGTGTCGTTGCGAACGGGCTGGTTTCACGACGTCTTACCTCTGCGCCTCTGCAGACCGATGGCGAAGCCGAGTCTCATACTGCGTCAGATGCCAAAATTGTGCTACTCGAGGATACCGTCCTGCAGCTCCGCACACAGCTCGCTGAATCGCAACACAAAGCAGATATACTTGCCCAACTCCTCCAGGCGCACGAGAAAAAACACCAGTGCGAAGCCTTGTATGCTCGGCACCATATCATTGAGGCTACCAAGTCTCTTCTTGAGATCATCGACACCATTGGCGAAGCGGTAAAGGTCAACAAGCTGATAATGGAGTGGATCTCTGGTGAGTTTTGATGGTATGCACTAGGAGAGTAACTGATTCTCTATCATCAGAGTTCACGGATCGATGCATATCGACACTGGAGAGAATCGGAGACGAGGCATCGAACGTCGGAGAATGTGACAAAGCTATTTTGGCATATTTTCTTCTCTTATCCCTTGGACCACCTGGCCCGGACAGTGTACTAATCAAGTGGGGACGCGTGATTTTGACTCGTGGCTCAGTGAATGACGCGTTGAAAGCCTCCACCGAGGTATGTTTTACATGGTAATGATCCGGGAGGGTCTTTGATAGTCTGCGGTCCAGCTCAAGCTTCCAAAGTTCATCTGCTACCGGACAATTTGCGATATTCTCGAAGGGGATGGCCGCGTAAGGGAGGCAATTATGAGTTTTCGACAACTGCAGAGCGAACTAGCAAGGGAGACAAATATCCCCGCCGAGCGAGTCCAGTGGGAACATTGTGAGCGAAATGTAGGAAGCACGACCATTTTTTGCTTACTCCTTTTAATGCAGGCTTTCAACGGCGATGTACAGAAAGGCTCGAGAAGCTCGCCTCTGACGAAATGGACTCAAAGAAGTACAACCAAGCCGCCGAACACCTCTCGATTATCCTTTCGCTTGACTCAGTAAATCGCACACAGATTCTGATCAAACGGAGTCGAGTACGGGTGTTGATGAGTTTATGGGAGGATGCACTGAATGATGCTGATGAGGTCTCACTCTTTGCATATCATTGAACAACATTGAATAAAGTACAGGCTATCAAACTTGACCCATCATCTCATCAAGGCTACGAGATGAGGCACGCCGCGACGTACGGAGCAGGACATTATGACCAGGCAGTCGAAGCCTTCCGAATAATGCTTTCCAAATTAGAGGAGTCTCCTGATGAACACGTTCGCGGTGAGCTGCCCCCTATCCGCCTATGTTACCACAGGCTGACACCAACTATAGAGCTTCGCTGTCAATATGTCGATCCCACGCTGACAATTCGGCGCATTGTCCAGCAGACCATCCGTGACATGCCTCGCGTACTGATTAACACCACCACCGGCTGTCTATGCGACAAAAAACAGCAAGCAGACGCATTCGAGGCGCTCCCAATTTATAATGAATTACTATCGTCGATGACAAGAGAGATAGACTTAGCACGCGTATGGAGAGAGGTCAAGGAGTTCTACAGATACGTAATGCTTTCGCACAAGTGGGAGGAAGACGGCGAGCCTCTCCTTCAGAAAGTTGAACATATCACGGTCTACGAGCTCGAGACATCTCTAGCGAACATGAAGCTACAGACTTTCTGCGCCACTGTACGGTCTCTTGGCTTCAGATGGGCTTGGAGCGATACCTGCTGCGTTGATAAAGTCAACAATGTAGTATTACAAGAGTCATTGGTCGCCATGTTCACCTGGTATCGCGGGTCATCCATGACGATCGTATACCTTCGCGACGTCTCATCACAGTTACAGAAGTCTGGCGGTCTCCAGCGCAGCATCTGGAACACTCGAGCATGGACATACCAGGAATACGTTGCCGCTGAGGTTGTCCGGTTCTACACCAAGGATTGGAAGCCATACCTCGATTTAAACATACCCAACCACAAAGACTCGTCAACCATTGTTTCGGAGATGCAACAGGCAACAACCGGTTCTGCACAAGACATGACCCTACTCCGCCCCGGCCTTGACAGGGTGCGTGAGAAGCTCTCTCTGGCGTCCATGCGCCAGACAACCCTCGTAGAGGATATTGCATACTCGCTCCTTGGCATCTTTAATGTATCCATCCCGGTCATATATGGAGAGGGCGACCGCGCTGTCGGGCGACTTCTTGAACACATTCTGACAGGTTCGGGCGATGTCACAATTCTCGCTTGGACCGGACGTGCTGGGAGCTACAATAGCTGCTTGCCCGCTGACCTTGCTGTCTATAGTCAGGTTGTATCACCGCATGTTCCACAACCCATCGAAAGTTCCAAGATGAACGACGTAGTCATGTTATCACGCTCATCCCTACCTGACCTCTCCCTGGCGATGACACTATACAACCGACTCAGTGAACTTCCCTCGCCATCTGCTGCCGCCAGTCGACTACGACTACCCGGAATTATCTCACGCCTCACCGATCTCGACCATACTTTGGATGCGGCGAGGAAGCATGTATACCGTGCAACGACATCCATGTTTGGTCGCATCGAAATCAAGACAGCGGACGAGTTGACACAGTCGAATGATCTCTATCTCGTTCATCCTTGGATCCGCCCCCTTCTTGACCAAGAGTTTACGCATGGTGCGGCCACGCTCGACGAGGCTACTCAGGCAATTCGGTTGGTCGCCCGTCTGCGGCAACCCTTTGGCGCACTCTTGGTCGAACAACTGTCGCGCGTGGAGTATAAGCGCGTCGCAGCGGACAGTTCGATTATGGTCCAACTTGATGAGGAGGTTCCTTTGACGGACTTGATGAAGAGCGTTCGTACGATAGAAGTGCAGTAGATTCGGACTGGCATGACACCTATGTTGTGAACAGTAGTGTAGCCTATGTAGAATATTCTCGTTCTATCACCCCTACGTGCTACCGTTTCGCTACCGAGTCTGGAGACCACCGAAACGAATACATCCGAGTCGGCCTCCCCCCCGGCATGGATAGACGACGAAAAAATCAGTTCGTCATCAGATTGAAGCGAAACCGGATTGACGAAATCACCATCATGTGCTATCACTTCTTACTGGTAGCTTTTTTTACTGTGCCCCACGTTCTCAGCGTTGCTACCAAGTACCAACCGAACCCAGCAGCGCAAGACCCGGTCTCCACACCTTCAATGGATCGCTCTCCGCTAGGTCCACTTATTTCACTACAATTACTTCTCCTCCTAGGGCACCTCAAGGCACCCACTTTCCGTGTTTCCTATGCCATTCCTCGACCGAGTCTCGCCCATGGCGCTGGTAGACTTGCTTCGGGCCTTCAGGGAGACGCACGTATGCGGGTTTGGAGTCTGTGAACACCACCACCTGTCCAGGGACCGTCATACGTGATGCGTCATTCTTTCAGACAGCAGAAACGCACCATCTGCTCCGCAGGCTCGAGCGGCGGGGAATCAATCGCGGAAGCGTACGGGTAAAGTACCTGGGGCCTGTCCATACGGGTCCGGGAACCAACCCTTTGTCAGCCAAACCGCCCGTCGCAGCGTCGGCCGCGCAGAACGGGAACGCACCGGCTCTCGTCGTACACCCATAACATGGCCGAGCAACGGGCACAAAAGTTGCGCTCGGTCGAGGCGATCGTCTCCTTGGGGGTGTCCCGGTCGAGCACGGCGTGGTAGACGCTGGAAAGAACCGGGAGCGCCGTTGCTCGTTCAACGCGCGCGGTCCGTGTACAGGGAGATGGAGGACGCACCTGAGGTCTTCCTCACCTTGGGCGATGCGGAGCGTGTCTGCCAGAGCATTCAGGTTGATCGACCCGCCTACGCCGCCGACCTTGCGACAGATGGAACACACGCATAACTAATGGGATCCACTAGGTTGAGTCTCTCCGCAGGGTCCGGGTCGAGAACCGGTTAACCAGCGACGACCCACCTGGTAGGGCACGGGGGTGTGACTTTCCACGGTGAAGCGGACGGTCCCACAGTGACAACTTCCTTTGAGCAGGACGGGCATCGGATTCGACAAGAACCTCGGAGATTGTTGCTGGACTGTATATATCGTTGGACAGCCCTCCGGCTACATACTAGGTATCCGTCTGTGGGGCTCAACTTTCTTGAGTCGAGGGATAACGACTACGATGTTGGAGCTCACGGTACTCGACTCTCGTCTGTGGCAAACGAATAATTATAATTTTACTATATCCATTGTGCAGTCGTTTTTATCGACATGTCCGATTCATTTATGAATTTCTTGGACTCGTCGTTTCTTTGCTGCGGTTTTCTGCTCCGATCAATGAAACAGTTAGTGCAACGGCATCGAGCACACGGTCATATAGATTCATTGATGCCTCGGCGACTAGACAAACGTCGACGGGTTACGACAGATCAAAGCAACATCTTTACAGGTAGAACATCGTGTCCCGCAGCCTGGGCCCGGAAACCCCATGGCCCCACATTTCTTCAGCCTTCTCGCACACGTCCTCGGCTCGTTCCTTGCCTTTACCCTTTTTTCCCTTTCCCTTGGCCGCAGTGTCGCCGGCGTCCTCGTCGCTACGCAACACCCTGTGTAGGTAGCACCGGCCGCGTTCGCATGCCACATCAGCCCAGTACGCCGGGGAGACGAGACTGACTGCCTTGGTCGCGCGCGCAAACAGGTAGCTCAGGTCGTTGGTCACGCGCTGGAGGTCGTCCGCATTAAACCCATTCTCGTCGTGCACGACATAATAATGTGTCGGACGGGCAGTGCCCTTGAGACTGCTGTGCGCTGCGTGGGGATAAGGATTAGCGTCATTGACTCGTCCGAGTGGAGGTAGATACCTTGGAGGAAGAAATCAAATTCGTACGCCGGCGTGACGCCGCGATCGACGACCGTGCCAGGCAACGGATTGCCATCGGACGCAGCGTCTTCTGGTTTGGTTGGATAGAACCGCGTGTGGTGTCTCTTGCCACAGACGACGATGCTGAGCTTGGGTTGGTACGTGCCAAAGTGCTCGAAAGCCTGCTTCATCAGCGGCAACTCGTATTTGCGTACTTGCATGAATTGGCTCTGTAGAGGTTCGTGAGTAGCATAATGAATATCAGGAATGTCATACGCGCCTCGGACACCCCGTCACGGTATAAAATAACTCGCTCGGGCAATTTACCGTTATTGCGAGTCTTGTAGAGCTCGAAACGACTAATCAACATGTCCCTAAGGACGTCATCATTGTCTTGATCACGCTCGATCTAGAAAATGCCAAGGTCGGTGACCCTCAGTTTGGAGAAGAATTTTCAGATACCTCCGTCTTGCCCCTGCGCAGACGAAGTGTCGCAGGATATTGTCCAAAGTGTTCGTCAACACTCGCAACGACCGCTACCACGGAAGCTGTTCAGAATGCGCTTAGTCAGTGCTCGTAAGTATACGTGTAGAAACACCTACGCGCTCCGGCTTTGGGAGCCCCTGTGCCAGTAGGATGCGTTACATCCATACCCATAATCATCGTCGGCGCCCTCTTGAGCCATACGCCGCTGTTCGCGTCCAATGTATGGTTGATGCCACCCAGTTTCATGTTGGCTTTGAGTGCGACATTTGCAAAGTACTGTGGCCGACCCCGATCCTTTCTGACTTGCGCTGACCGCATACATACCGTGGCGATATCGAGTTTGACATCACAAAGCCACTTGAGGCCATTGTAGATTGCCTTGTCGTCGTCTGACAACATGACGAGGACGAGTTCTGGGGAAGCCTGCTCTATTAGGACCTTTATGGTTCGTTCCATGGCTTCGATGGCATTAGCCCGGAAGTGGTCGGCTCCTCGGCGAGGTAGTTGCACTTCTGCAAAGTCGTGTTCCCCCAAAGGCTGCACTTGCATGCCGCTCTTGTTGCACATGGCGCGAAACCCAGCAGTGATCTTCCGAAGCTCTGGGTCGTGGGGTCCCTTGAAATCATCTCGCCCACCGTCCCGAATGACGAGGACAGCCCACTTGGTCAACCGTGCTCCGACAGCGAATTTGACGTCTCGGAGATTCCACGATGAGCGGCCATCGATAGCGGCGGGTGTGGCGGAAGAGTATGTTAACCCCGGTTTGCCCAGCACGCGGCCTGGAACGACCGCCATTTCATTGCCAACGCTGACCCCGAATGAATCCAGTATCTGGTTCGAATCTCGAAAGCCAAGCAACGTGGTGCCCCGATTAACGATTTCATTCGCGTTCTCTTTAGGTAACTTGCAAGCCACATCAAGCATCGCGGTAGCATGTTTGCTGTTGGTGAGTTCTCCTTTGAAGCCCTGGTCTGGGCGGATGTCGCAAACTTCAGGAGGGTAAAGGCTTCCATTGGGTCCCTGGAGGAGTGGAAGCTCTGGGCGCTGCAATTTAATATTGTGCTCTTTGTTAAAGTGACAGTCAGTAATGGCAGTCGAGATCAACTGGTCATCCTCACTGAGTTCATAGTACCGCTCAATCGTGATCTGTCCAAATTGGCTGTGTTTGAATGTGTGCTGGCGAGCATTCCGCTTAGATACGCCCTGTATCATAACGACATGATTGTTGGGCCGGGTCTCCACCCGCACTTGATTTCCGAATACATCCGATCCGCCTTTGACGAATCGATTGTACTCGTCCAAAGCGTCCGCAAAATTCTGTGGCTTGTAAAATGCTGCATGGCATGTGTTGACATTGACCATGAGCTGCTGGTGGGCAGGACGGACCGAGACGTAGAATCCCTCCCGCACCGTGAGTCCCCCTCCGATATCTTTAGGATCTGGAGAGTCAAAGAAAAGCCGTTGGTCCGGATGCTTCTTTGTGTCATCTCCACGGCCTATTTTGAAACCCGTCTCAGAAGGGTGGGCCGTTAGGATGAGATTCAACGCGGAAAGAACTTTGGCAAGTGCTTGTGAATCAACGGGGACGCCACCGAGACATCTTTATAAACGGAGAGGTCAGATATAACCAAGATATGATCTCAAAAAATATACTTGTTTAAAATCTCTTGGTCAACGCCTTCCTCAAAGGTCAGCGTGAGCGTGTATTCAGTCCCTCCCTCGGAAGGACCGTCGTTGTGATAAAATGCACCACGTATAACCAGGGGTTGTGGCAGGAGGAAGGATGCCACGAGCCTCTCGGCATTGTCGTGGGCCACGCGGCCAGTCATGCCGGCTTCATTCCATTCCGTGGTCTGTTCTGCGAGTTGGAACACGCGGTGCTTGTCGAGCCGTGTGAGTTTCTTATCGATAGAGAGGGCGATCGAAGTGCTGTAGCGATAAATCTGTCCCCTAACGTCGACGGGAAAGTAATTGGCCCGAAGCGCGATCGCTCTCCCCTGCGTCCCAAAGTTGGGTCGCACCGGAAGTCGGTCCGACTCTTGGGCCTTTCCGATGCCTACGTTCAAGGCGGCGACGACGGCCAGGTCGGAGCCATCTTTGACGCGGGCGTCGACTGTACCCGGTCGATCCTGCACAAAGATGCTGCGGTGTCGAGGCGTGCCGGCGCTGTCAACGGCGCTGGGCGTGGGGTGGTAACAAACTCACGCTTCGCTGGCAGGTCGCGCTTGGTTCAAGTTGGCCCTGGCGCCCCTATGTGCTTCGAAATGGCCTCTACTCGCGGCAGGACCGCCACGAGGAGAGAAGGTTCCTCTCGCTGTGGAGTCCTGCCTGCGTCCTCCTCTTCCACGCGTACCTCGCCCGGAACTGCTGCTCATTGTGTTCGTAGTTGACTGGGAACGACGACTGGGCCGCAGTACTTGCGCAGCTTCGCAGCCATGTACATAGAACCAGATCCAAATTTGGCAAGTGGTGTCTCCGGCCCAGACCGAGACTCGGATCTGCGCAGACGGACCCCTTGCACCGCGGGGCCAGAGCGAACATCGGGCGAAAAAAAAGGGAGAACCGGGTCGTCATGAAACTGGGCATCCCCGAAATTAAACGAAGCAGTGTGCAGCATGGACAGCTGTGTACCCGCGAAACCACAAACTCAAATTTATGCATACAGTACAATTCGGAATCGGCCACGGCAGAAGTAACTCTATGATCTGTAACAAGTAAGAGAGGCCAAGTTCACGAGTTCTATGCAGTACAATCACAACTTGGCGAGTTCTAAAATACAGATATTGGCGCATGGGAGCAATCTGTGACGATGAGTGTGCGGATGGGAGTGGTACACATGATGGAGGGAAGCGGGTATAGAGAGGGGCACAGGTATCAGGGACAACGACGAGGACTACCAGGAGAACCGGGTAACGCCCTGGATGCTCGGGAATGATGGACGGCAACGAACAAAAATCAGCATCGCCAACGACGAGAATGCCACAAGCAATGTTCACACGTCGCTGACGAAAGCGACGAACGGTCGAACAACTTCCTGACTAGAATCCAGCTTGTCAGGTGATAATGCGCCAATTGAGTGAGCCGTTTTGAATGGAAGAGGGAACCGAACAAGTCGCAACCCGCAACGACGGCAGAGTTCCATTGGGGGCGCTCAGTCCTCTTCCGGCACCTCATAGATGCTAGAAAGTGACTGCTTCCGGGCATGACCGCGGAGACTGGCACTACTGCGTCTTCTGTGATGCCCAGACGATCTCCTCTGGGTCGTTTGGGGTACGCCTGCGACAGGCAGACTGAAGGAGGGGGGTGGACCACTATTCAGTGGGAGGACAGGTGTGACTTCCTCGGAAAGGGAGGAGAGGGAGGAACTCGGAGATGAGCTGTAGATGATGTACGGCTCTTCTTCTTCTTCCTCCGCGCGGGGGAAGGGGATGACGGAAGGCTGAGGCGCCGTGTGAGCATCCTGGGAGGCAAAGGGGAAATATGATCGGGTCGAACGGCCGAAAAATGGCTGAAGAACACCGTCAGGAGAAAGGAAGTCGATAACAGAAGATGGCACACGAACGGAATCTTTCTGGGCGCTTGTCTCTCTCACCCACTCTGTGACACGTCGAACCCATTCCCTCTGTTTGAGAAATTCGATGCGCTCCCTCCTCTGTATGGCCGACTCTACAAAGGTTTTCTGCCTGCCATGAGCATCGCAGACAGGGGAGGTGAAGTTGTTGTTGTGGTTGTTGTGGGCGGACATGAGGGGAGCGTCGTATGCGAGCATGATAAAGTGCGGAAGAAGACAAGGGCGTCGTGTCAGATTAATATTTATACTGTCCCCGCTTTAAGGGGGAGTCTGGATCGTGACTGTCGTGGCTGTGTCGGGATTGGCAGGAATGTCTAAGATGAGTCAGCGGGATATGACGCTATGTTACAATGTGACATCTAAGCTCGACGGCTTCGCTGCACCTCCTCCGACCGCCTCTTCAGCCCTTGCGCCATGGCAGTGTAGCCCCGCTGCATCCAGCCACCGGCAACGAACTTGAGGAAATACGCCAACAGACCACTGAACACTTCGATCGACTCGTAACGCGTCTTCTTCCGCCCATCTTCCTCCACCTCCACCAGCGCCTGCCACCGCACTCCATGTAAAAGCCAAGGCGGGAACTCGACCGTGTCCCACGCACAACGGTAATTGTCGGGATCCATGGCAGTTATGATTACAAAGGCCGAGCTTGCCGGTAGTATTTTCGGGGGGTCAAACGAGGGGGGAATGTGCACAGGATGGATGAGAAGATGAGCACCGGCACGCGGGGTTTGTTGGGACGCGGGCAAGGGCCTCTTGGACGCGTCAGTGAGGCACTGGTTTCGACTGCTGCGGTTACGTCAGGTACCATGCGTCGAA
The DNA here is from genome assembly GCA_038094355.1 of Afroboletus lepidellus. Taxonomy (NCBI): domain Eukaryota; kingdom Fungi; phylum Basidiomycota; class Agaricomycetes; order Boletales; family Boletaceae; genus Afroboletus; species Afroboletus lepidellus. The sequence goes on along the minus strand of JBBPUA010000023.1, from coordinate 14,731 downwards.
CTATGTGGTACGTACACGAATGGGTTCCTGCAACCAATCTCAGCCAAGGCTGTGAGTTAGTCGTGGAGGGACGCACCATTCGTGGTATGACCCCCAGTCCATCAGGACCTGCCACACAACATCGCGCGGCGCGTCGATGATGGTGGACGCGAAGGGGGCGAACACGCCCTGTGAAGTGAGCGGAGGGAGCCCTGACATGCTGGTAGTTTGACCGGGGCCGATTCAGCGCCGTGGTCTCGGCGTAGTGATTGTTTGCATATATTGTACCTATCACATGATAAAGTGATTATCTAATCACACGCGCAACACAGCCACGCCTAATCAGTATTTTTCATCCACACCAGATGCCGTCTGCGCTGGCCAGTCAGCTCGCTGCGTCTGTGTCGCTGAACGCGTCACTGCTGCAGGACAGGTCGAAGAAGCGGAAGACAGAATCGTATTTATTTACAGGCAAAGATGTCGACGTTCACGACCTCGACTCGATACATGCGCTCGCCTCCAACGCATTCACACAATTGTGTGCTCTCTCGCCTGTATTTTCGTCCTCGTCTGTCAACATCGGCGAGGATGCGTTGCCTTGCGCGGTCGACTTTGAGCATATCTTGTTTTCGGACGCGGCCAGGGCACTCGATCGCACGCTCCAGACGTCGGAAATCAACGCGAACCTCGATCAAAATATAAACGCGTTTTTGGCTCTTCTCGGCCCTTGGCTGATGGACGCTCCAACTAACAAAGCGTTGGAGTGGCTCGTCAGGCGTTTCAGGTCAGTCTCACCTCACCTCCACCGTAACCCACCTGCAACCTCAAATAGAATCAATGAGTTTAACGTGCATGCCGTCCTTGCTCTTTTTTTGCCGTACCACGAATCCCCACACTTTGTCAAAATGCTCTCGATATTGCACATTCAGTCAGTATTCTAGGACGAAACCATAGACGACCTCTAACACCTTCCAAGGCCAAACTCTACCTATTCATTTTTGCTCCCCTTCAAGTTAGCGGCAAAGCCCCTCGCACGTAGTGCCTTGATCAAAGCTATGGTGTCCGACACCGAGGTCGCTCGTTCCGTCGCCAACCTTTTGCCCCTCGCGGACAAATGTACACGACTCTCCCATATGCCTGCCTTCTACTCACGGGTATCCTAGGTTCTTACTTACATCGGACACTGCTCGCATTTCACGTCGCTACTATGCACGACTACATTTCCAGTACCTCTTCTCTGGACGATGGTATCCTTGCGTTCATGATACCCTCGTTACTTGCCCCGCTCCACTCTTCCCAAAAAGATGCAAACCTTGTGGTGAGTTTCTCTCGCATCAGTTTCTTTTCAGTCTTACATGGCACATTCATCGACTAGCTTGGAAGTTTCCTTCTCTTGTGCACTCTTTCACAAAGAGTGAACCTGAAACCTGCTGTTCTATCTGCCATCATCAGCACAATATCAACACAAGTACATGGAATTCGTGGTCGGGACAGGGGTTCTGTATCTATGGCTCAGTTCGTCAAGACTGCCGTGGTGATTTGTTCCACGCAAGAAAATCTCCAGGCATTCCCACTCAACGCCAGCCACTCTTGGATAAAGATGTTGTATGTCATATCCACATGTTGTCTCATTTCAGGCAAATGATGTGATTTACAGTGGGTTCGCTGAAGAAATAAGCAAAACCATAGGAATTGTCGGCACGGAGCGTTTCGTCCTCCCGCTGCTTCGGCCCCTAGGCGAGCGGTATGTAGATCTCTGTCATCAGCTGTGTGACGATGGCCTGACCTTGGTATAGCGTTCATGAGAATCGAGTTTCATTACTGTTTTCTACATTGATCAATACCTCGAATACACCTTTGGTAGTCATCAAGGAATTGACTCGTATTCTGGTCCGTCTTGCTACATTACCATCTGAGGCCAAGCATGGAACAACGGAAGCCGAGACGAGAGAAAAAACCATACGTGCAGCACGGTCGCTCCTTTCGCTCGTTCATCAACGTCACCTGGAGCTCTTGAGAGAAATTACAGATGACGTACTTGCGGAAGTAAAGGCTGCCGAGTCTAATAAGGATAACGAGGAACGCGAAAAGAAAGGAAATCAACTCTTGACCTCGTTTTGTTTGGTGCGCGAGCCTTGTCCATTGGGGTTTCTAAAATTAAGATGTAACCATCAGAGCCATCCACTAGCCGCGTCCAGCAACGTGAACGAACTCGTAGTCGCATCTGCAAGCACGGTCAAAGATGCGCGTGTTGCCGCAGTAGAGAGAATGTACTCAACGTTGGAGTCTGCACAAAGCAGTTTGTCTGCCCCGGATATGGTTCGTGTTTCCCGCTTGGTCCTCGACCTTTATTAATCCTTTTCTAGGCGTCTATCCAATCAGCGTTGCTTGGCCGCGTCTACGATACACATATAGAGGTATTACAAGCCCTCTATGCCTCACATGAATTATTCCTTTCGACGATCACTCCAACTACGTCACCCCAACAACTACTGGATATCATTACTTCACAGTTGTTCCCCACACCTCCGGCTCGGGCGGTTCTGCGTGCTCATGTAGCCTTTCTTGCGGGACCATTTATCAAAACGCATCCTAGCCTTGTCTCTGCTGTTCAGCAAACTGCACTATTCCCCTTCTTACTGGCCTCAAGAACAAAATTCAGAATGGCGCATAGCGTATGGGCATCTATCAAAGATGGTGGTGGTTTCCAGGCAGGATGGCTTCGGGGTTGCGTGGACGTATGGGATGGGGCGTCGTTGTTGACCAAGGAGGCGGAAGCTGACAAGGTTGAAAGTGACGGCGCCACCGAGAAAATGTGCAAGGTCAACCTTGGTGTAGCTGACAAGATAGCAGGTGAGTGGTTCTCGGAATTGGCTTTACTTACTCGTCGAACCGTGACATAGAGAATATTCTGGCTGCGAGCGACAATAGCCAAGACGTCACTGTTTTGCTGTCCAAGCTGCATGACTCCCTCCCACATGCTCGAGCGCTGGCTTATCTCGTCTACCGCGCGCTGTTGACACGAGCCTCGGGAGAGCGTCAGATCTTGCTAGCTCGCCGAATCATACGTGCTATGCGTTTGACCGTGCTAGAGACAAGCGACAACTTGAGCCTAGCAGAGGTTTGTTGAATCTTGCACGTCATGTCATTGTCATTCGGTGCTCATGATACGTAAGGCATTGGACGCACGCCACATAGGCACAAAAGTGGTCACTAAACCAGGAGGACGAGACGCTATACACTCCTTGCAGGCATCCGTCCTTGCCCTGATATCGTCCCTTCCCGCCCCTCCCGAGTTTTCAGCGGCTGGGATATCTGTGGTACCTCCGGTATGTACCCCGGTCTTTCACGTTATGGCTCACTCATTCTAATGCAACAATGGCTGACCAGATCCCTGGTGACCCAAGCCAGTGCTATGCGTCTTTGATGCAAGAAATATACGCCATCTCCGCCGCCTCTGCGGGCAGCGCACTCAACCAATTTTCAACGGCCCTTTTGCAGGCGCTGTTCTTGAACCTCAGAGATGGCTCGTTAGCTTTCCTTGTGGGGGTCCTGCTCTCATCTTCGTCCTTGTTGGAGAGGGTCAGGACAAATGCCCTTCTGCATGCTCTCGCATTTTTACGTGGCCATTCTGGTTCCAGCGCTATTGATTTCCAGACGGTGCTTCCATCATTGATTGCCGTCCTCCTGGATCCTCGAAGCGACAAACGGGATCGTGCCTTGGTCTTTGAAAGTATCGCACTTCTAGGTGGCACCTCGGAGAAAAAGTATGTATATGCATTGGACACGATATATGGCTCAGCCTCTGGTGCGTTTCTGGGCTTGCAAACGAAGGATTGCTCACTAATTTGGCACAGCTCAATTGCAATGCGTGGATACCAACGATCTTTCCGCCTATGTGAAGGCTCTTTGCAATAGCAAGCAACAGTTGATCCAGGACGCGAACTACATTCAGGTGTTTCATGAGAAACAGCTTGAAAGTATGAGTACAAAGTAAGAAGCTCGATGCGTTTGCAATGTGTTACTAACGGTTGTGTAGATATAGGCGGCGAGTCTTGTGCTTCTTGCTCTCGCATATCATCAGCCATCCGTTCCCGTCAGCTCGAATTACACTTCTCCGCGCCGTCGAGTGTATTTCGGATGCCTCCAAACCACACATGTTACTGCCTGCCATGAAAAGCCTGACGCAGGATGCCGCCCTCATTGAGCAGATCTTTGGAGCGTCTTTCGAGGCATATGTATCGCTCGTCGTCGCTGGCTTCCTGAGCGTTACCTCGGTAACCCTGGGAAGTCGAAAAGACAACGATGCCTGGCCCGTGTTCGTGTCAGGACTCCAGCACTACTTTCACTCCAGTCTGTTTGATTTACCCATTCAGATTGCCTATGTTAATGAGAGCATTACAGACTCGAACGCCTCCGCGCGCAGGCTCTACGCTGATGCCCTAGAGCAGAGACTTTTCGCGAATCTTAATTTAGATAGACGTTCGGAGATCTGCATGATCTTGTTGCAAGCGGGTGACGAAGGTGGCGAGGCGGTGAGTAAACGCGCAATCGGGTATGTACTCGAAGGACTCATACATTTCACCTAGTATCTGGCGTCCCGCGCGCTTCTCGGGAAGCTTCTTGGAGACATCACGCTCATCAGTTACCTCCTTACGCAGTTGCGACCCGACTCCGTTGAGAGCGAGGCGCCTTTGAACAAGCGCCTCAAATTGGACTCGTATGTGACCGTCTTGAAAACCAGGCGTAGACTGACGATATATTTAGGGAACCTCTTGCATCTGAGGCCAGCAAACTCCAATCGTTGACCGCGCTGATCGAAGTCCTTGGAACGACGGACATTCCTGGATCCTTGAATCTGGTATCGAACCTTTTGGACACGCTCAACAAGATCATCCGCTTCGATTTTGGGGGGCCGTCGGATACAAACTACGTGTGCCAGATGCTGATGGCTGCTATTGACAAGAGCGCAAGCAAAGTCACGGTGAGGTTTTCACACTTGTATGGACTCATTGTCGCTCAACAAGATATCAGGAGGCTTTTGCAAGACCCATTCGCCTGGACGTCTTAGTCGAATTAATCAGAGGTTAGTGCAATCTGCCTTGCTCTTTCATCAGGTTCTGAAAATGCTCGGCAGTTACTGACAATCCCCAAACATTCAACGAGGCTCTACTCTTGATGGCTAATCTAGCCCGGCTTACCCCTGATTCTGTCCTCCACAACATTATGCCCATCTTCACGTTCATGGGGTCCAATGTATTCCATAGGGACGATTCGTATAGCTTCAGAGTCATCCAGAACGTGAGTTGGCGTCAACACATTCCTTGGAAACCACTTGAACTATTGGCGCAGACCATTGACAACATCGTGCCGGTCATGGTGTCGTCTCTAAAAACGAAGCACTTGGACGGCCTCGACTTGCACGTCGGGGCCAGGGATTTCATACGCATCTTCACGGACGCCTCCAACCACATCCCCCGTCATCGGCGACAAAAGTGCGTCCTTTGCAAAAAGGCGCAACTCGTTTACTCATTTTGTCCCACCAGCTTTTTTGTCCACTTCACCGAAGTCCTCGGAGCACAAACGTTCTTGACACCAGTCTGTATGCTTCTGATCGATAAGGTCACCAACCGCGCGAGCCGGCAAGCACCGGATGAAGCGCAGCATACGCTCGCTCTCCCCACGTCGTTGTTGCGGTATTTCGAACGCCCGCTGCAATTATTGGTGCGTCTGTCTGTTTCCTTGCGTGGAATAACTTACGATGTATTGCAGGCGCTCACGGGAATATTGGAGGAGTGCTTACGGCTTAGATTACGGCTTCTTGAGCCAGAAGATGCAGGACCTGCGTTTTTGGATTATCCTAGGTGAATATTGCGCGTCCTCTTTCCCGCCGCGGTTTACTGAGTTGACGTCGTAGGGACGGGGAACACTCTTCGTCGAATGTTGCTACTGCGCTGAAACGTCGCATACAAGCCCTAGTTCTGTTCGTGAACACGGCTTTGATGCCATCCGAGGGGGGTACGACCAGCAGCGAAAAGGGCGGCAACGTCACGGACATCATCACCCATCTCTTGGATCTCGCCACTCCTCTGGCCCCGGGAAGTGACGTGGCAACGATCGTCGCTGTTGCGCAGACTGCCATCGGACGCATCATGAACGTCATCTCTGCTAGAGAGTTCTTGAATGCAAGTTGCATGATGTTGGCGTCCGAGGACATCAAAGTTTGTTCTCTCGTCCTCTTTCCCGTTAGTGGACACTGATGAACGGCTCTCCGTCAGATCAAAGCTGGTGCGCTCGGCATCGTTTCTGCCAGAATTGGGCTTGTCGCCAATAAGTTACGTGAAGAGTGTCGACCGACAATCGTCGAACTCGTCGAGCTCATCCGAGATGTGATTGAACGTCAGTCGGCTGGGCCATTGGTCGAGTCAGCCCTTGCGGCATTGAAGTCGTTGGGATCGACGTGCCATGAGGGAGAAGAGGCTACATTCTTGTCAACTTTGCCGCACGTCCTCAAGGTGGTGCGATCCAGGACATCTGCGACTGCGGGGGTGTCGGTTTTGTCATGCTATGTGTGAGTTGTATTGTCTGTTATGCTTTCGTGCGAGTGACATGGTTGGATAAGCACTGCGCTCGGGCCACGGATCATCCCTCACTTTAAAGACATCGCGCAAGAATGTACATTGATACTGCGTGAAGGTCTCAAGGAGGAAAGGCTGCGTACGTCTCACCATATGCTTGTCCTCCTGCTACTCACCGGTCTTTCAGAGCTTACCAACGTGGGGGAAGCCGCTCTCGAAACGCTTCACAGCCTGCTATCGTCTCTACCCGCATTTTATGGGGCGAAGGAGCTGTCCGAGATCGCGAAGCTCTACGTTGACTACAGTGCTGCGTCGATCACGCAAAACAACCCACTCGCAGGACTGACCAAGGCAATCTCGAAACGAGCATCAGCCGAGGTATTGCTTCCTGTGTTGTGCGGACTTTGGCCCGACGTAGACAAGGATCAGACAAAGGTATGCATGTCGTCGAGGTTTGATGCGAACTGGTAACGAGCCAGCGCGTCAGGAGGACGTGAACAGCATGATCGGCTACTTTATGCTGCTCAAGAGAGCATTGCAGGCCGCGCCCCGCCCAGAAGTCCTGGACAATCTGCGACCGTTGTTCAATGTATTCATGGAGGCCTTCGACGTCAAGATGGCATTTGGCTTGACCAAGGTCTGCGTTCGGGTCTTAGAAGGAGTAATTCAACTAACTCGTGACTTCTGTCAGGGGGAGCCGCACGTGATATCGGCGTTTACGGAACTTGTCGTGAAGCTCAACGAGAACGCGTTCAGACCTCTGTTTCGGCGTATGCATGACTGGGCGTTTGTGGATGAAAAGGGTGCGTATACTCAGTGGCCGACGATGGTCCAGTATGACGTATCCATTCTCATTCCCGCAGCGACGGACGAGAGGCGTATTGCTTTTTGCCATGTGTACACCGCGCTACTTGATTATTTCAAGGTATGTCATCATTGGTCATGATCCACATAATCATCTGATCGCTTGTCCTAGGGACTGATGAACCCGTACATGTCCACATTGTTGCGTCCTGTGACGGAGGTACTCCAATCCTTTAGCTCTGCATCGAAAGCAACCCTGACGGACCTCGCACTGTGGACGAGTGTTATCACGATGTTGACGAAATCCCTCGAAGCCGATGACGGAGGTACGATTGTCGGTTGATCCCTTTCAATGTCATCCAAACCCTTTGCTTTAGCGTTCTGGCGTGAAGACAAGTTGTCAACCCTGCTTCCACACGTGCTATCCCAAGTACCTGTCGCCGTGCGCCTACCTGCCCCGTCGCCGGTCTCGGAGACAGTACCAAAAACCCCCCGAGAATACCTGGTCTCCTGTCTGGGCTCCCTCATTGCGCTTCTGCCCCACACGTCCTCGGATCTCCTCAAGCGTTTCAACCTCGACCTCCTCATGCACACACGTTCCGAGGACGCCCGCGTGCGTATCTTGGCGCTAACGTGTGCGACAGAGATGTGGAAAGCGGAAGGGGGAAAACTTGTCGGTACGACTTCATGTGGTCTTTTTGTGCCCGGCGCCCAGAAGCTCATTCGGCCTATTCACGCTTTGCAGGCTTCGTCGGCGAAACGGCGACATTCATCGCCGAGTGTGCCGAGGACGACAACGACAGCGTCGTTCGGGAAGTGCGCCAACTCAGAAACGCAGTCGAGAGTGTGGCGGGGAGCATCAGTAGCTTGTAGCGCCACGACGTAGGAAACACTATTGTCACTTTTTATCCGCTCTGCGATTGGAAACGTGATGTGATATCGTACACTACAAGTATAAATGATCGTTTGGAAATCTATCTAGCGTGAACATAGGTGGAAAAAATGAGTTCAGAGCTGGTTGACTCAGTAACTGTACTAGGATCATAAGTTGCAGCGGGTGATTCCTGCAATGGTAATGTCAGCTAAAAACAAAGAAAGTGAAAAAAGTCCATACGACACGACTTAGAGACGAATCTGGATCCAGAGTAATGAATCCAACAGGAATCTTAGACCCACTAGATGGATGCAGGAGGCAACCGGCGTGTGATTTTGATACCTGCGATGATTGCTCCTCGCAGAAGCCAACGAAAAGCAGTCTCCAAGCGTGCTTCTTTGTCTTGGGTCTAAGCTTTAATAGCTTGTCTAGGCCAGGTTGCGGCGTCGAGTGGGTGGAAGAGATAGTCGCCTGGATAGCGTATACTTCTCTCCCCGTAAAGAAAGCCCCGTCGATCCCTGGAAAAGTCGAGCTGTCGGGAATCCAATAGAAGGGGGGTTTGGCTGTTGGCAGATCTTTCGTGGATACTAGGTTCGAAGCCGTTTGCAATCGGGATTTAGGGCTTCTACCGCGGCCGTTTGCGTGCCACTTCATTTCCAGCAACTGACCAGAAATGAACAAAGAGTGGCACCAGGGCTCGAAGATGACGCCGCAAGTGGATCGAGTGGGGGAATAATTGCCCATGATGTGAAAGAAGGCAACTTGCACTTTTGCACTTTGCCGACGAGCGGCACTCCCCAGCAAGGTTGCAACGTGCAAGGTGGGAATGTAGACAGTGGGGCGAAGTCGATAGAATTTTTTATCATTCCACTGGGGCCTCGAGGGTCTTATGAAGAACATGGAGGACGGGCCTAAATTGCGGAGGCTAAGTGTTTGTAAGGCAGGGATATAATTTGGCGCAGCTAAGACAGCGCTGTTGGCCTCAATGGCCATGTCCAATTGGAATGACGAAGGATTTGGGGATCGAATGGCGGTCAGCAGAGTGCGTGGAGCCCCTCCCCACAACCCTGCAAGATCAACGAGCTGATTGACATCTTGAAGTCCGAGAAGTGTTCTGGAGTCAACCATCAGAAGTCATCAAGGCAAGTGATTGCGGTCATGATAACGCACCCAAGGTCACGAATCTCTTCAATAGACCAGACATCCATGATGTATGGATGTACGCCAAGCTGTTTAGACCACTCTTTCCATCGAGATATATGTGGGAACGTGGTTTGGAAGATACGGATGCCAGGTACTCTGCGAAACACCGCAGCAGGGGTGGTTACAACATCGTTTGAATCCGAAAGGGCCCATAAGCCTTTCAAATCAACCGGAAGTGGGGCCGAGGTCGGGTGAATCGTGACATTACCGCCCACAAAAAGCACATAGAAGTCGGCGTCGATCTGCAGCGATACAGGCTTTCCCTTACATATGCGCTCGATAAGAGCATAGATGAGGAATGACGTCTCGCCTATTAATTCCAAGGGGCGTCACTCGCAACTTTAAATCAGCGTCAAAGTTCGCAACTCACCAATCCCCGGTTGGCCAATGACACAGGCACCCTTGGAATAAATCCCCTGCTCATGCTCGAAGGCTTCCATTGCAAGTTGATATTCGTCTCGCACCACCATGAATCGCTGGTCAAATTGTGGACAAAGGATGGCAATGGCGGTGATATGGTCGCTGAAGTCAAGGAAATCAATGAAACGCGCTGAACCTTGATGCGTGTAGCGAAATCTTCGTCTGAACTCGTAGATTGAGGCCGAAAATGCCCGTAGGGCTTGCAGGCTTGGCTCGTGATACTGCAAAGTGTTGCATACTGCCAAATGTGAGTATAATAAGACCGTATACTGTGTGGCACTTGCCTACTGATGGAGCACCACTGGCAGTAATCGACTCGGCCAGATATCCTGAAAAGTCTATACCAGGGGCAGCTTCTGCAAGAAGTTGGATTATACGGGTTGCCAAGCCGAGGGTCTTGATGCCTCTCCCACAAGTGGTTCCATCCACGGCTGCCTTCTTGTAGGCCATGCTCGGCTGTGGCGCCAAGATACTAATGGGTCGGGACAGCAGCTGTTCTAAAGCCTGTCGGATTGAGGGTGGAGAGATATCGTCAGCTTCTGGGCAGAAACTATTGGCATAGCGAGTAATACGGGGAGGAGGAGACATGACTGATTGAGTGTAAAGGGGCTAACAGAACGGTTTTGAGTCTTGACTTACTAGCCCCTGGTCGCTTATGTAATCTACTTGCGCCAATCAAGAGTTATCCTGGCCTGTTCGAATGTAGTGATGCTCTTCACACGTCTCGTTTGCGTTTGCATTTGCTCTCATTGAAGCCTTGTCAAATGAGATACGAGGGGATGCACTCCCTGGTGCGGCTGCATGGTCGCCGTAAATTAATTTCTCGAACTAAGTGCATGCGTGCTGACCTTGGGGGCCAAGAGCATTCAGCAATAAAAGAGGGAAGCGGTCAGACAGACAATTCACCTTTATCGCGAATGAAAATTTCGATGGCCTCGTTGTCTGCAACAGAGTACACGATGTCTGGCGCATCTATCGGGACAGGGTCGTCCGTTTCTCTACAGGCGGCTGAACTTCCAAGGGAAAACATTGGATGACAGTCGGCAACTTCTCCCCTTGACTTATGTATCACTGGGCGACCGATTGAATATTGAAAGTCAGCATTGACTTTGGCAGTCATGGGCTATCGCTGCGTGAGGAAGAAATGTAACCCAAGCACGATGCATGACAACACAAACAATCCACCTACACCCATCTAATATTTGCGGCACGTCACCGTGAGGCTTCAAGACGATTGAAAAAGCCTCGAATTTGGTCGGAGGACATGGATGTTTCAAAGGGTGAGCCCTTCGTTGTACTTGAAGTCAACCCGTCAGATCTTGTGTTGTGGAACTTGAATGGTATTACTTGCGGTACTAGCAGACTGCCACACGTGACTCCAATGGATCACGCGCACAACCAAACAGGCGTGTGCGTTGTCTCTCAAAAATAGGTCACACTAGTACTCTATTGTGAGGTGCCCCTTTCTTTTTCTGCCTGCCACCGGAACTTCTCGTAGGTTCAAACTCACGGGCACCGAGTCCGCTGGGCGGTCCCGAACACGGTATGCCGCTGGCCGATGTCAGTATTTACCTGCCGGTGGAAGCCAGGATGCGATGGGGCAGTGGGCCGAAGGACTCGGTTCGCAGACTACTGCAGGTAGGCAAGGTGTTCCATTCCAACGTTGCTCATCATGACGTGCTTCATCCGCAGAAAAAGATGGGGATGGGACTCGATCCAAGCCATACCGCCTGACGGCAAAAGTAAAATACATATTACGCTGCCCCATCCGACCTCGTCTGATTGATCAAGCCCATTAAGCCTAGTTTGGCCGTATCTTTTGGCTATCGGTGACACCTTTCGACAAACGTAAGTATTTAAACGTGAACTATTATGTCATCTGCAACACTGAACCAGTAACGTTATCGCTTAACGACTCTTTCTGAATGGAAAATGGGCTCTTAGCCGAGCTCTTTCCCAATTAGAACGAAAATTTTGCTGTTTTTTTTTGGCTCTCGGGTTTGCAGATGCCGTCCGTTGATGTTATGCTTCTCTTCGATCCCAGTCAGCACTTACGTGCTGTTGCGTGGCATAAAACACCAATGAACTGCAGGAGGTCGCTTGTCGACAACTCCCATGTACGCTACACATTCAGATAAACCCGAGGCCTCCAAGAGTGCGGTTATAGCGATCGCCTCCCAATCTCCTCTTGAGGAACCGAGGCATCTTTCGACGACATACGACCCGTTAAAGCTCACTGATCAGACAAATCTACTTCCAGTGAAAAGTGTCGTTGGCATCTTCGCTGCCCTTGCTCTCTGCATCCTTACCTCTTGCGTCGATAGTACTATTACAGCTACAGCACTCCCCACAATTTCCGTGTGTTTCAATGTTGGCTCTGTCGCTTCATGGGTCCCGAGCGCCTATATGCTCACTTCAACAAGCTTCCAACCATTGTATGGTCGATTCAGCGATATCTTCGGTCGCAAGGCAGCAATTTGTGCAGCCATGACAGTATTTATGGTCGGATGCTTGGGTGCAGGGTTCTCGAAGAGCTTTATCGAACTAGTGGTGTGGAGAGGCATTGCTGGCGCAGGAGATGGTGGCATCTTAAGTTTAGCACAGATTATAATCTCGGATATCGTGAGTCTTCGTGAAAGGTATGTGTACATCCGGTCGTCTCCCAGATCGGCAAATTGATACTGTCATTGTCTAGGGGAAAATATCAAGGTATAATTGGCATCGTCGCTACGGTAGGGTTGGCTGTTGGTACCCTAATTGGCGGTGCTTTGGCCGAGAAGGTTTCCTGGCGTGTTTGTTTTTTTATCTGCATTGTATGCTTCAACTTGTAAAGCTCACTCGCTATTCCAGTGGTGTTTTTGGGTGAACATCCCCATCTCATTAATTTCCATTTGCATTGTTCTATTTGCACTCCCCCTGAAGCTTGTCGAGGGAGGCGTAAAGAGGTAGGTGAAAGTGCTGTAAATTTACAGTATCTCAAATTCTATGTCTGTAGGAAATTGTTAGCTGTCGACTATCTTGGCGCTGGACTGAGCCTGTCTGGCTCTACACTGGTTATACTTCCGCTGATTTGGGTAAGCAAATTGAACAGTTGTCTAACTAATGTTTAATACCAGAAAAAGGGAGGCGTAACATTCCCTTGGAATTCACCTGTGGTCCTCGTTTCGTTGTGCTCCGGTGTCCTGGTCCTAGCATTGTTTTGTTTTTGGGAATGGAAGGGTGCGAAGTTGCCTATCGTACCGAGTATGTCCTGTGATCCTGTCTGGTTCTCTCATTGACTAATGCACTTCTCTATCCGAAGTGTATATATTCAGTGACGTCACAGTCACCGGGGTATACATCGCCATGTTTGTCAAGTTTGTGATTCATCTCACGTTGGCTGTGGACCGTGATTTATGATCTCTCTTCTCTAGTGGTTTCATACTCTTCTCATCTATGTACTACCTTCCTCAGTTCTTCGAGGTTGCGTTAGGATTATCCTCCATACAGTCCGGCGCACTGCTATCGCTGGTGATGGCTAGCCAGCCTATTTCCAGTTGGTTTGCAGTACGCTGCTACTTTGTGTTACAATTTCCCTTTGAAGGATAATTTTACAGGGAATAGCTGTTAGTAAGACAGGGAAATATCGAGTGCGTAAGGTCCTTGCATGCCTGAATAATGGCTCAGATCCGACTAGTCAATCATTTATGGTGGATTCAGTGCGTTGGCAGTGGGCTGTGGCTGCATTTCTGCAGTCAAGGAATCGACTCCGAAAGGACTCCTTATATTTTACATGCTCTTGACAGGTATCGGCGCTGGTCAGGTAAGGATTGGTTGTTACTTTCATTTTTCACCATTGAATGCACCAATGTTCATCTTCCAAGACCCTACAAACCACCACAGTGGCCGCGCAAGCAAGTGTGGCGAGGAAAGACATGTCCGTCGTGACCGCTGTTAGAAATGTGCGCGACATTGCTGCGCATCTCATCGAAGCCATCACTTACTCACGGTACCAGTTCGTCCGACAGATGGGTGGTACGCTGTCTCTGGCCATCGGATCGACTCTCATGTATGTCCCGCACGTTCTGAAGAGTCGAGCTAATGCTATGATATCCACCAGAAATAATTCCCTCCGCAGTGCCCTTACCTCCCTCGAGCTCTCTCCCTCTGTCATCAAGACGATCATTGATAATCCTACCATCCTCGGTTCACATACGTCTTCGTCCCAGTTTGCATCACTGAAACTCAATCCCACGCAGGCATCGTATGCACTGACACATGGGTACATGCGAGGTTTCAAATGGGTGTTTGTGCTCAATGCGTGCCTGGCAAGCATTGCCATGCTCACGAGCATCTTAATGATTAAGCATAAGGAACTTGTCCGAGGAGACGAGGGGAGGCTTCGTGAGGAGGCAAAGCAGCTTTTGGAGGGCAGAAAGGAAAAAGTGAAACGCTCAGGTGTGGGAGAGGGCGAGCGAAACACTGATAGCATTTCCAAGGGTAGTAATACGGATGTAGAGACGGGATAGTGTCCCATCACCCTCGTCCGGCTCATGTTTTCTGAGAAGGACATGACTTGGAACCCGCGGTACTAGTAGTCCGGTCTTCTGAATCACCTCCATGCTGCCATGGCTGTAAGCACGTTCCGAAAGACCTGGTCTGCGACTCGAAGCATCGGAGCAGGTAACCACCATTGATACGATAGCATCCGCCAGTCACAAAATAGTTTCTGGTGCTTTGCCAATCAGCATCAACAATTTCTTTCATGAATTACAGCTGTTCAACAAAGCGATGCGGAAAATGCGATTGAAAAAAATCGCACCTCGGATATTACCGCGGACAGGACCCCGGATGCACCTGACGGAAAGGGTGACCTCTTGCCATTCGCCACCAT
>JBBPUA010000022.1:0-54114 GCA_038094355.1 Afroboletus lepidellus | reverse complement strand
GCTGAGCCGGCGCAGCGACCGGCTCTTCTGATTTTCTATGCGAATGCAGATTCTGAACCAGATCGGATGTGGACCACTCTTGAACAGTTTCACACATCCTTCGGCGGGGAGACGTGTCCAGTCATCATCGTTTTCAGAGGGCTCGATAACCAAGAGGCCGCGGCTAATATGTGGAGGCTTCTGTCTTCATCGCACGGCAGTGAAATAGTTGCTAATCCGATCTACTATCCCGGTCTTGATCAGCCTAGAGAGACGGTAGAAAGAGCTGATGAGGCCTTTGCCGCGCTTGTTGAGGAGAAGTGTTTGATAAAATTCGAGGAAAAGTTAACGAGGTTCCAAGGATTCTGCAAGCGCAGCAAGCTTTTCTTCACTGGACGGATGTAGTGTTTAGATCTTTTCGACTCGGACATCATTTCTTATATGTATAATGCACTAAGAGAAAATGTAGCTTATACACTGTTCACTGTAGTATACAAAAACGAGTGTAGTGTGTAAAAGAAAATCACTCCTTAACGCCGCTTATTATATTGACGAGTCTCATTCTATCTCATTTCCGTCTCTACTCGAGCTAGGTTATAATCCAAAGAGACCCGATGCATTGCACACATTGCAATTCCACGTCGTCGTCAGAGTTTAGAGATGCATAGAATACACGAGATTTGTAAAAAAAAAAAAAAAAAAGTATGCAGTCAAGACTAGGAATTGATATACACGGCGCGCGGCCTCGAAGAACCGGCAGGGGGTCTTGTGGTTGGACGGGCTCTGAGTTGCGGTTTGGTGTCCCCTTGCTGTGACGTTACCTGCCCTAACGGCCTCAAAGCTGTGTCCGAAGATTGTCCCCCGTCGTCCCCGTCCATCCCTGGTTGCCCACCTTTCCCTTGTAATTCACAAGGCCCAGCCCCGTTCCGTGGGTTCCCCAAGGTACGACTTTTTCCACTCCTATCCTCGCCTTCCCGCCCAGCTCGGGGAATATGAGGCTCAACTCCGAGAACGCTCTGCGATGGCGCCGAAGTACGATAGGTTCCCGACGTCGCACTTGCGGTACCACGCCTATCCTTCTCGTCGGACACCAATGGACGAGGCTTGGCCCCTGTAATGTTCTGTGTGGCTGCCGGGGTACGATGTTCCGCCTCCTCGTCCGTGGCCCTACGCCTGTCAGTTTCCTTTCGCCGGACCGAAAGCTGATCCTCGGCATCGTCATGCAAGAGTACCTTGGGGGGTTGATTTACGTCTTCGTTCACAACCCCACTCCTATCGGTTTCATCCGTGCGAACGGTACGAGGTCGAGTCTCAAAGTCCTGCGGGGGAGCCGGGATATGATTTACCGCTTTCTTGTCAGGGACGGCGGGCTTGTTCATCCCCTCTGGCCAAACGGTATGAGGTTGAGTCTTGATGTCCTGCGGGGGGACCGGGGTACGGGTTGCCGCATTGTCAACAGCACGCTTGTCCATCTCCTGCGGCACGACGGTACGAGACAGAATCTCGATTTCCTTCGGCGGTAACGCCAAGGCGTGATGCTCCGTCGCCTTCTCGCCCTCGACAACACTCTCACCCTCCGCCTCCATGCCGCCGCCACGAGGCTCAGCCACGACGGCGCTCTGTGGGAGTGTTGGGGCACGATTTCTTGTGGCTTCCTCGTTCGCGACCAGATCTTCGTCCTTCGCATCCGGCGCGTCGGTACCACAAGGCTGGTTCTTCTTTGCACTCTCGTCCTCGTCTTTCGGAGCTGCTGGGTAAGGCCCACCTGCCGCTTCCTTATCATCCCCCTTTTCTGTGTCACCTTTTTCCATCATGTCTGCAATCTTCCTTGCGGTCTCCGGGTCCAGTTTGCACCGACGCGTCAATACCCGCATTACATCCTTGCGTTTTGGGCTCTTGCGCTTTTCGATGAAGCTCCTCATCCCTCGTCCGAGCCACACGAACCAAGTGTGTCTTTCTAGTGAGAATGCTTCGTTCTTGAGAGCGCATTCTTTCAGAAGGGTGCGTATTTTCGTTTGCGACTCTTCATACTTGTGGTCTTCCGGAGTTTCGTCTTGGACCGCTGTGATACAAGCGTGACCGCTGCTGTTGATGCCATAGTATTCAATATGGCGCTTGTTTCTATCCCACCAATTTTCCATGACGTCTTCCCTTTCGAGGCCGGTGAAAACGAGCGCTATAGGTACCTTTTTGCTGCAAAGACATTCGCAGAACAATCGGTAATTGCTCTGCGTAGTGGCCGTTATTCTGCCGCCGCGCATGCAGAACAACAAAAGGTGGATACCACCAGCTGCGCCAAGCTTTATGATGAGCTCGTATGCCCTTTCGATGGCTTTCAGGTAACCGTTGACTCCCATCTGGGGTTCCTCAAGGCCAATAGTATCGAAGATGGAAAAGTTCATGTCGTCGAAGGAGATATCGTAGCGGGTGGATTGCATCGTGCAACCGTTGACATCCGACGAGACTTTGGCAACTTCTTTCCGAGCGATGAGATTGATGACGGAGCTTTTTCCGACGCCAGTTTCACCAAATAGTACGATGTTCACGCTGCGAGGTTGCGATGGCGCAGACGGATTCCCGGAAGACAGTGGATGTTCTACGTCAAACATTCGTGAGTACTACCCGGTTATACTCGCTCGGCCAGGAGTTACCTATCATGTCATCGCTTTGTCCCTCGCCGCCCCCGGTAAGCGAGTTTGAGGTAGTAGGAGGAAGGGTTCTCGGAGCAGTACTTGGTTGACTTTGGGGTGCGTCTCCTTGGATCGAGGCAGATCCTGCCTGACGGAGGGACCATCTATTCGCCCATTTAGGCTTCCTCTAGAGCGAAAGCAACATGGCGGCGAGAATCAATGGTGGTGATAACAATTCATTGGAAGGGCCTCGTACCATTGAAGGCAACTTGATGGATATTTCTGAAGACATCGTTAAGCAAAAATTTCCGGTTTCTGTAGGAAGTCCTGGAGGATGGAGGCTTGGATGGGGGATAGTTTCATGAGGGGGGCGTCCAGCTAGCGCCTGCTTGCCTCATGCATGCCATGCGGCTTGGATTTACACCATCCTTCGAGTGGGTTATCTGAGATCGGGCTTGTCTATCATTGCACGGGACCCTCGCATGCGACTTTCTCCACGGACACTCATACTCGTTCTCGTCCTCGGGAGGACAAAACTTGATACCTCGATGTTTATTATGTGTGTCGGAATCAGTACGAGATAGGATTGGACAAGGTCTACCTGATATAGTGCAACGTGTCGCTCGGCGCTCGGCGAAGAAGATTGAAACGCCTCATGGAGCACGCAAGGCTACCAAACAGTCTGCCGTTCGGTAACGCTTGCTTGTTTTGCCAACGCAACATCAAATTTCCTGGCGGTGCTGAAACAGAGAAACATCCGTATGGGCGACGTTCAGAGCAAGGTCAACAGGCAGGATGTGCTAGCAGGCGCTAGTTCAAGTTTCGTAGTGTGGCGCAAGAGGTGGGTAGGATCATACCATTTCAAATCAACACGATGTGGTTGCACCCTTTCAGCATCACTGGCAGGTGCCAGATCCTTGCTCATCAACGTGTCTAGGACCAAAAATATTCGAACGTTTGAAAGGGCATGGTGTTCACACCAAGTCGTGCATAGAATCCACCCGCGACCCGATTCACGGACAACCCCAACTTCCTTCTCGCTTGAAGACAAGCACCGGAACCTCTATTCCGATGTCGCCGATGGTTCGAGCTTCCCTTTAACCGGGGCGTGGTTGTTCACGGAACTTTTCTAGGAAGAATCGGGCCCCGTACGCAACGTGATCGTCTTTGGCGAGTGCGGTGTGGGAAAGAGTTCCGTCGTCAATCTCGTCCTCGGCTCGCAGGTTGCAAAGACGTCTTCAGACGCGGACGCCTGCACCACCCGCTCGCGGCAGTACGACGTGACCATCGACGGGAAACAGTACAGGCTGTGGGACACGCCCGGTCTCGACGGAGGTTCATTTGGGCTTTTCCGCGCTGCCATTGCAGAGAGGAACTTGAAGACGTTTGTGCGCAATCTGCTGAGAAAGCATGAGCCGTCGCTCTTCCTCTACTGTGTTCGCGCCTCCAGAGCCACACGGGCGCTGGTCCGTCACTATCAATTGGTACGCACTGCCACTCGCGGCAGCGCCGCTCCCATGGTCATCATCGTGACCGGTCTGGAGAATGCGCGTGGAGAGATGGAGGACTGGTGGCGCAGGAACGCCGCTGACCTTTCGCGTCATGGCATGGAATTCGTCGATCACGCATGCATTACCTCTGTTGACGAAGATCCTCGAGACCTTCCACTCGTCCGCACACGCCGGGTTTCCTCGCAGGGTGCCGTTCGGGACTTGATATCCAGGAACTGCACTCCTCGCGGACAGTGCGAGAGTACTCCTCAGCCACTTGCTGAAAGACAAGACGAGACAAGGGGATGGACTTTTGTTGTCTGGACATATCTCATCTCGTCCTTGCTTTCCGGTCAAAGGTGGTAGTATTGTCGTTGGATACTTGTACGCAGTTGACTTCGAGTGCAGTACTTCTGATTATACATTTATCTGCGCCTGTAATGCAAGCTCATGCGCCCCAATCAGCTCCATCGCAGGAGTAATGACTGCGTAGCACCCCGTCTATGGATTATGGATCAACCGACCCAGGGCGAGGGGTACGAGGGCCTGATATGTCACTTGGCAGGTCAGATATCAATCATGAAATCAATGCCAAGCCCCAAGCCCACACCTACGAATGGAGAACAGTGAACCTATATTATCAGTCAGGTCAGCAATATATCTGCACTCGGAGGCATAGCATCGGCTAATTGACGTCGAAGACGTCAAGCCAGCCTCGTAAAGTCGTGTGGATTGGGTTATGTACCCTTGATACCAGCGCATGTTGCCACCCACCATTTCGTGATCTCAGCACCCAGTCCAAGACCATCCTTATCCCCGCATTGCTCCTCATCGTCCGGAATGGATAAAGTCAACGCCCGTCGTCCTATTCCCAAGTCGCGGAATTCTGCGCAACCCTTGGTCACGAAGACGGGGACTCGACGGAGCAGGTAGGGTCCCCGACGCTTTCCTCGCACGTACTCGCGCCCACGCCTCACAGCCTTGGCGCAATGTCATCTTCATTGGAGAGACCGGCTCAGGGAAGAGCTCCGTTATCAATCTCATCGCCGATCGCGAGTGCGCCGTGGTGTCCCCTGACGTCGAGCCCTGCACAGGCGGGTTCGCCTATTACGACGTCATGATCGGAGAAAGACTGTACAGGCTGTGGGATACCCCTGGCTTGAATGTGGCGCGATCGCCTCTCACCAGGTTGTTCAGGCGCTATACTTCGGTGGGGGGTTCCCTCAAGAGATTCCTCCAAGAGAGGCGTCGTCACGGGGAGCTCGACTTGCTCGTGTACTGCGTTCGAGGGAGCAGGACTTCCCATGCCATGTCAAACGCTTACAAGATATTTTGCCGCGCGACGCGTCAAATTGCCCCAGTGGTGATCGCCGTGACTCACCTCGAGCGAGCACAGCCCACTATGGAGGCGTGGTGGCAAGCCAATGAGAGGAGGCTTGGAAACCAAGGGCTCATATTTGACGGCCATGCGTGCCTCACTTGCTTGTCGCCCCACCACCGGAGATGGGCTGCACAGCAAGACATTCGATTTTTGGTTTCAGCGGAATATGGAACGCGGACCAACTGGTCCATGGTGTCAGACCGGGAATATCTGAGTGACCCGAACAACTGTATGATATGTTGACAATAGATGTGTTTCATTGTCTTGGAAGAGTAAAAAGAATACGTTGCGCCTAGTCACCGCAATGACACCAAAATACCTGTTAATATTCAACTTCCTCTACCAGGATGACATCTAACAGTTTATTCAACAAAGGTCCGTACCCCAAGTTTTTCGAGTATCGGTCTCAACAGGCCCTAGCTCGCCTGTATGTATCGACGGTCCCTTAAATCAATCCAGTCTCGGGCCCGCGAGCCTGACGCTCTCCCTGACATCGTCCTCGTACAACTTGAACGCTCTCTGGAACATGCCTGCGAGCTTACGGACTTCTCTCTCAAACGCTTCCTTGTCAGCCCAAGCCAGTCGGGGGTTGAGAAGCTCGCGAGGAACACCCTCGATGCTGGTAGGAACCTGGAGACCGAAAACGCCAAAAGTCTCGTACTCGGCTTTGAGAAGCTCGCCAGAGTGCACGGCGTCGACGATACGACGAGTGACCTTCAAAGGGCACCGTTTTCCAGTGCCAAACTTGCCACCAGTCCATCCGGTGTTGATCAACCAGCAGGGCACATTGTACTTTGACATGCGGCTAGCCAGCATGTCTGCATAACGGCTCGGCTAACCGTCAAGTCAGAATCAATGCAAAGAAGTAGACCCAGACGACGACGTACATGGAGAACGATGAAGGGTGCGCTGTAGCACGTAGAGAACGTGGGGATGGGTTCGAGCACACCGTCTTCGGTGCCGGGAGTCTTACTGTTTGCCCTCAGGTCAACAACCATAGCACAGTCCCAAACATAGGCAAGACTTACGAGGTGTACCCAGCAAGGAAGTGATAGCTCGCCTGCTCCGGAGAGAGCTTACTGACCGGTGGGAGGACACCAAAGGCGTCGCAGGTCAACATGATGATATTGCTGGGCTGCCTCTCGACAATGCATGGAATCTTGGCGTTCGGGATGTATTCAATGGGATATGCGCAGCGGGTGTTTTCCGTGATGCCCACGTCATCATAGTCGGGAATGCGAGAGGACGGGTTGTATACAACATTCTCCAGGATCGAGCCGAAGCGGATGGCATTGAAGATCTCAGGCTCTTTCTCTTTGGAGAGGTTGATACATTTGGCGTAGCAACCGCCCTCGATGTTGAAAACACCGGTGTCGGACCAGACGTGTTCGTCGTCACCGATGAGTAGTCGGTTGGGATCGGCCGAAAGGGTGGTCTTGCCGGTACCGCTGAGACCAAAGAAGAGCGTCACATCACCCTTGTCCATGCCCACATTGGCGGACGAGTGGAGAGACAACTGGCCGAATTTGACGGGCTGAAGGTAGTGCATCACGGAGAAGACACCCTTCTTCATTTCGCCTGCGTACTCGGTGCCGAGGATGACCATCTCCATACGCTTAAAGTTGATCTCGACTGAGGTGGTGGAGGACATGCCCTTTGTGAAGCGGTTGGCCGGAAATTGGCCGGCATTGTAGATGATGAAATCAGGGTCGCCAAAGTTGGCGAGTTCCTCTTCCGTGGGACGAATTAGCATGTTGTTCTGGCAATCCGTTAGTTTCGGACATGACCATTACGGCAAATGACGAACCATGAACAGGGCATGATAGGCACGAGCGCAGATGACTCGGACCTTAATGCGGTACTTCGGGTCCCACTGGAAACCAAAAATTGAGCGCGCGTACGGCGATCAAGGGGAGACTCACCCCAGCAAAGCCGTCAAACACGTAGACGTTGTCGCGGGTGTTGAGGTAGTCGATGGCACGCTCGCGGTTGATCTCGAACGTGTCTAGCGAAACGGCGTCAGAGGACTCGCGGACCAGATCCGAAGCAACGTACGCTCGTCCATTTTGATGTTGACGGAACCCCACCAGATGTCGTCCTTGGAGGTGTCCTCGTAGACGATGCGCTTGTCCTTGGGGCTGCGCCCGGTCTTCTTTCCGGAGAAGTTGATGAGGGCGCCGGAGGAGGAGATGATGGCGCCCTCGTTGCGGATGGCGTCCTCGTAGAGCTGGGCGGCGGAGGCGTTGCGCTTGAGCTGGATGCGGTCCATGTCGAAGCCGGCCTGGGAGAAGTACTCGAGGTCGCGGCCGATGACTGGGAGGGGGATGAGATCACGAGACAGGAAAGAGGGAGGGACCGCACGCTTGCTGGAGAACTCGTTGTCGTACGACTGTGCATAGTTGCGGTGGAGGATGTGGGGGGTGACGTAGGGGGATTGGTGGGGGAGGACCATGGTGGGGGATGAGACGGACTGGAGGGGGACAGGGGGGTATTTAAGTGGATATGATCCGTGGGTCTCGGATAGCTAGCCGACAACTCACTCGGTGGAGGGAATGGCAGAGGGGCGGCCAATTGCGATGGCGTTTTATACAGCCCGCCAGCCACTGCCGCATCCCATAATCTCCCGATGTCCTCCGCGCGAGTCCTTCCGCACAATCCTGGCGACTCGCCTTGGGTCTTTATTCTGTCCAAAGTGTACCAGGCGAGACTCCCGGTTTACCCCGAGATATCACAAGTATCTCGGAGCTGAAGCGGAATGCAGAAGCCGAAGCAGCTCGACCTGGACCGATGGCAATGGCACCTCACGGGTGTTATTTTCGTCCCGTCCGACCACCGCCTGACCACGCGACTCGTCGTTTATGGAGAACGACGGGTCCGCGCCTCCGTTGACCACGCGGAACTCGGCGATACAGCAACTCACACCCAATCATGTAACCAACCGCGTAGAATGCAAATAGACAATAAAAATGGTATCAAGATATCACCAAGTGCTGTACAAGAAGGTATCGGGAGAGGCTACAAGGACTCGGTCGTCGAGTTCCCAGCGCTGGTAGTGGAGGCTTTTGCTGACACTGACGTGCTGGTCACTTTGCTAGCGCTGGAGGAAGACGGCAAACCGAGCACTTCACCAGTACCGGAGAGCAGAGGGGATCCAGTCAGTGATTGAGCCGCAGAAGATAGGTCCGCAAGAGAAAGGAGGCCAAGATTATAATCCGTCGTAACGTGCATCTGGTTAACGTGCAACCATGGAACCTGGTATCCATTCACGGCGATTCTGCAGATTGGTACGTAAACATTGTCGACCGAAGGATGGACCAAAACATACCGTGTGGTCGCGACAGATTGAACGTCCATGTATCCCAAAGGAATGATTCCAAGAGAAGCTAATGCACCCTTGGTGAGAAGCACGTGCGAGAATGTTCCGCTATTCACTGTCTTTCCCGGCGGGACGACAAAGTTGCTGAACGGCTGATCAAAGTGAGCGTAGATCTCGCCGTTGACAAGGCCATCTGCTTGGACGTATTCGATCACAAGATCAGCTCCCAGTGGATTATAGATCTGATTCGCGCGTTATTCAGTGGTTCCCATGCAACAGCTAATGAGCTGGGTTCTCACGTCAAAACTTAGCTCGACCTCGTTCGTCGCCAAGGTGGACAGGGTGATGGTGGCATATAGGCGAGTAATAATAGGCGGCACGTTCAGTCCTTGGGGAAACATTAGGGCACGTCCACAGACCGTTGGTCACACTCACCAGTTACGCTGGTTTGAAGTGTCACTCCCTCAAGGGCCGGACCGAGCGAAGCAAAGGGAGAGCTAGTGCTATCACCTTTCACGGTCAAGGGAAGGTCATTTCCGGATTGCACAAAACTCGTCAGGAATGACTCAGCGACCGTGTCGTTCGCATCAGCAGGTTCATAGTGGAACTCTCCTGCCATGCTGTTTTCCCCAGGCACCAAGTCAAACGTCTGAGAAATGCTTGTCAGGGGCAAAGGGACTCCTGTGGGACTGTGGCTTACGTTGAACGCGGCACGTCCAATCATTACGTTTTCGTAGTACACCGGAAGCGCGATATTCACCGTCGAGAGTGAGACATTGGAAGGGTTGTTGATCACCGTCGTGAGGGGCGAAATGATGTACTGCTCTCCATTGGTTCCTCCACTACCTGTGATGCTCACGTTGTTGATAGTAGCTTTGTTTCCGAACGAGTCCATGCCTGTAGTGAACCTTGTAAGACAAGGTACTCTGTTATGCAACAGTTGACTTGCCTTGCAGGGTAGAACTAACATCGAATGGAATGCCAGAAATGGGTACGTTGCCAATGGACGTCTTTGCTGTCACGTCGGCGGTCCCACTGATATCAAAGGTCGCTGAGCCCTTGTCGGTAACTTCAGCAAACATAGCTCCGAATGCAGCGTTATCAAGTGACACAAGAGGGACATTATGGAAGCTAATCGGAAGGGATGCAACATTCCCTGTGGAGACACCACCGACCGTGTTGGACGACGGGATATACAGCTAAGTATCTTGACGTTAGAGTCATTCTAATCGGAAATGCCCACGCACTGACCGAAGAAGCAGCTGTTCCTCCTACACCAAGCGTCATGTTGACTGCGGATTGAATAACTTGCAGGGAGAAGCCAAAGGGATTCTTGTACTCTGCAATAGTGTTATTCGAACCCGACAATGGAGCAAACGCTTCTTGTTGAGTTTCCATGATCAAGCTGAGGTCTGCCAGCGAAATTGATTGGATAATCTATTCAACGCGTGATTAATCAAATAAAGCCGATCCTTACGGCGAAACTCACATTGAATTTCTGCCCAGGAAGGGTAACTGCCAGTGTAAGGGTCTTGAATGCATCACTCAACCAGGTCACGGGTGAGTTTGTGCCACTCGGCTGGACTGATTCTCCTGTGACGCTTAATGTAATGTTGTCCGCCGCAAGATACTTCGAGAATAGCTGGCCGATCGCGTTGAGGTCATCTCCACTCTGAGGAATCATGCGACCCGTGAGGTGGGTAGTTACTTGCCCCTCAGGAGGCAGCACGAGGTCTGTGGCAGCTAATGCTGGAGAATTGTCGCTATGAGGCACTGTATGGAGACCAGAAAATACAAAAGCTCACGTCCAACCAGCGTATTGTCGAAGTACGCTTGGAAAATGACAGCACCCATATCAATGCCGAGCTCTATGAGAAGATATCAAGATCGGGGTAAAAACCATTCTCACGGCACGTACGAGCAGGCGATGGGATAAGGGAATCGGTGCTGATCGTGATGCCTCCCGCTGAATCATCCGACGGAAGCTTGAAATTACTGATGGTCACCCCAGGCAAGTTGTTAAAGGCTTTCAAGGTGACAGTCTTCGTCAAGGATACGTTGTCAAAGATCGTGCCAAGAGCAGTCACTCGAAGGTGAGACGTGGAAATGGTCCAGTCAAAGGCCGGGTTGTGGAGCAAGTAGGTAGCAAACGAAGTAAATCTGCACGAAGAAACTCGACGGAGAGAACGTAGGCATATGAGTTGACTTACTGTGTCTGGTCAGTAATCACTAGCGTGCCTTTCGCAGCATAATTTGGTACGCCTGTGTTTGCGGCAGCACAAACTAGAAATTGGGTTGAACAAAATCAGGTGGGGGCCACGGAGAGGCAAAACTCTGCTCACCAGGAGGGAGCGAAATGGTTGCGATGTCATGGCCCTGCCAATTAACGCTAATGACACTGTCAGTTAGATACTCATGGCAAACGCTCCCAACTTACATGACTGGCTCAACAAATTCAATCAGTGCATCAAGTGGCCCGACGTTTGTCAAGGAGCCCTGAAGAGCTAGGTCAAAACCGTTGTTCGAGATATTCCTATGCAGCTGTAAGCTATCACAAAACTGCATGGACAAAGGGACGAACGTGATGTTGGCCTCGGAGAAAGCAAGGACAGCACCATTCACCAGATCTTGCGTAACTGGCGCAGCAACGGCCCCGATGAGATACAAAGCAGTTTTGTCTGTCTAGATAGCTTTGACATCAGTATATGGTATTCGAAAGAATATATCCTCTTACGATCGCCGTCACTCCTTTCTGTAAGAACGACAGACTTGTCGCATCTACAACAGGGCATGGGAGTCCGAACAGCCAGACGAAAAAACACTGCTTACAGTCGTCCAACTTTAACGAGGAACTGATCGCCAGATCAACTTGGAGGCCTCTCAAGGCATTGAGAATAGCATCATCAAAATCAAACTGGTTGCCGCTTCACAGACAAAATGAGAACATCGATATACCACGTTGGCGCTTACCTAACACAAGTTGGGGCACTAGTGTCGACGGAGGTCTTAACCTAGAAAGCAAGCACTAAACACAGCGGCCAAAGGACCACAGCTCTAGACACGCACGGGTGGATGGAAATTAGGATCATCAATCACCAGCTGGAACAGCTGCGTCAAAGGTCCAAGATCCACACTATGCTCTTTCGCTGAGGTTGCAATCAACTCGATTATCGAAAGCGGATCTAGGTTAAAATTGAATGCAAGGGCTGGTGATGTGACGTTACTGTGGCCATTCGCATGGATCGGGTCCGAAGATAAATCCACGTTTTTGATAATGCCGACGGTCAGGTTGTGGAATGTCGCAGTAGCCGTGATCTCAACCAGGTTGATGCTCGCAGTGAAGGGATTCGCAAGGGTGAAAGTAGTAGATGCTACACCTGTCTGGACGATGTCAGTAGGGAATTCCAAACTGGCAGTGCTGATAAGATTCTGGTGCAGCGCAGGAATGGTTACAGGGGAGAGCTTAATCTTTGACAGCGCAAGTTGCAAAGACTCGATTGGGGTCGAACTCGTTGTCCCAAGAATGACTGTGTTGGAATCGATTCCTTGGAGGTAGTTCTCCAGCATCCTCTGACCTGCAGCAGTCTGAGCACTACCCTGTGGCGAATACAGCACGTCTAGTATTCATGAGTAGTGGTTCTTTGCCTCATGGAACTTCCTTACCGGTTGGGTAATTGACGGAACCAGGCTGTATCACCATGCTGCTCTGTAAAAAAAGATCAAACTAATTGATTAGCGACATAGACATAGAATCCTGACCAATTCAGCACTACCGATTGTTTCCTCGCTAGTCATATGGTCAATGGATACTGGAACAAAACGTGATTAGACTCACTCAAATTGCAAGGTGAAAGAGACGTCTCCCGTGCCTAAAGGTGAGGTCAGTGCTTTGCTCGAGAACGACGCAAGTTGCTTCACCGATTGTCAGATTACTAGACAACGGCATTTGTCACAAGAAATACACCAGATAATGATTGTGCTGCTCACCTTGGGTTGTCGAGAGTCGTGTCGACTGTAATAAGCAGATAGTTGGAATATCCGCGATTGACGTCTAGGTTGGTCACAGTAGCTGGTTTAGCTACGAGACCCTGCAGACCAGCAATAGAGGAATCGACCGAAAATTCGATGTCTGATAGTGAGAGGAGCCCGACCGCGGTAGAGGCAGCTACGTTAGCGACTCCCGATAAACTAAGGGCTAGCACGCTCCCCGTGGTAGCCGCAGCGACAAAGTTATCAAAAACAGAATGTTGATCTGGGAAGGCGGCGAAAGGTATGTTCGAAAAGGTCAAATGAATAATGCGAGACTGTACATCAGTGGTACTCGGCGCTTCTGGAATGACCAGTTCAGCGAATGATTGTCCGTTAAACCCGACCGTTATGTTCTGCGACAAGGATGTAATATCGACGGGGAAAGCGAACGGGAGGCTGAATGCGGCAGTAGTAGCATTGCTGCTTGACGTTGGATCATATGCTGTAGCCTCCGTGAACAGTAACTCCATTTGCTCCAACGTGATTGACTGAATGATGTTAAGCTTGCCCTGGTTTGGCAACGAAGTCACAACTTCGAGTGTTTGAATTCCTTCGTTGAGCCATGTCACCTTGCGGATCTCAGCAACATGCACAGAGGTGCGCTATTTCAAAACTCACATCGGTCGGGCCTGCGCTTGCTCCTTGGACGGTAACCCCACTGTCCTTGCCATGAATGAAATTGTTGAAGATCGTCGATACAATAGCTAAACCCTCAGCTGTGCCCTGCGGGATGAGGTGGCCGACAAGCGGTAGCGATGATTTAGACAGCGGAGCCAACGTAACAGATGACGATGATGATACGGGTGCAATCTCGATCCCGCCAGCAAATGTATTGAAAGCGATGGAGCTCAGCTCGATGCCGACTTGCGAAGGCTTCGCTGTAGTTAGATATATAAGTTACTCAGGGTAAAGCATGCACTTACATTTGTTACTGTAGATTGGATTGTCAAGTGGATGCCGCCCGAGGGGTCATTTGCAGGGAGATCGAACGAGTTAATTACAACGCCATTCTTCAGCCCATTGAACCCTTTAAGGGTAACAACCTTGGATGGCATTGAGATCCCTGGAACCTGAATACCTGCAACAACAATTTAAAAGAGGACCATTAATCAATATCTGATAAAATGTACCGAGTGCGCTAACTATCAATGCAAATGAGTGACGACTCACGCGAAACCAATATCATGCTTACCGGTGAGATTTTCTCCAGAGATTTCCCATTGAAACGACTCTTCATTAAGTAACACCTTTGTGAAATTCGCGAGCCTGTTGACGTCCGCAACTTCAAAGGTGCTCTGGACATTCAATGCAGCTCCGATATCGCCTACGACATTAACGTCATCCATATGCATGATACCAAGAGTTTGCCCGTTCCAAGAAACAGTCAAACCACTGCCAAAGGAAATAGTAGCATCAACTAGAATTGTCAGTAAATACACAAGTATTATCAAGGTATGGGGCAAGCATCTTACAGGGTCCCGCATTGGTGATGCTCCCATCCAGTTGAGTTCCTAAGCATTCAATGAGTTAAACGTGTCTAGATTGCGACAAAGGCTGATCACCAAAAGATGTTTCTTGAGGATTTGTTATGACGACTGTGTCAATGCTAGAAGCACCAAGCTTTACGATAGGAGTGGCTGATGAGACTTAAGCATACCCAAGCACAGAACCGGACACGATCTTTTGTACGACAGGTTGCGCCAACACGGGTAATATGAGATTCAAACTATTGTCGGTTGCAATTGGAACACTGAGTTGAGAGTAATTCAGAGTTGTCACATATTCGCCTAATCGAAGGATCAGAATTCCAAAAGTGGTGACAAGGCCGAAACGTACCAATCACAAGTTCTGCTGACAGTTGGATATCAGAACGTAATTGCTTGAATGCCGTGTCCACGAAGGATGGCAAGTCAAAACCGCTGAGCGAGGACGTTCAGTGTAAGAAACCAAGCTACCAAATGATCGTACGTGTAAAGGTTACTCCTGTGACTAACTAGAGCCGAGTCTGCGTTTGTGGCTTTGATATAAGAGTATCCACCCAACGCCACGATCCCGTCCAAGGGTGCCACATTGAGACCGGCCTGTACAGCGAGAACGCGAGTGAGCGTAAACAACATGGGAGGGTCAAAATTCATGTTGAGATTCAAAGGCGGAGATGTTGTCGTTGACTTCCCAGAGGCGGAAAAGTTGGTGGCCGTCTCTATAGCACCAAGAGTGAGACCGTGAGATGTAACAGAGGAGGTGATGTGGGTGATTTCAAACCCTGCTGTGAATGGATTGACAAGATTTACGGTAACCTGACTGACATTGTTCTGGTGGAAGGTTGTCGAGAGTACTGGAGAATGATTAGAAGTCAACAAATGAGATCCATCGGGACTTACTCTCCAATGATCCACTTGACAACAAACTCGAGTTCAATCCGGGCAGAGTCGCAGTGATGTTCAAGCTTTCAAAAGCGGGTAACAAAGACTCAACCTGCGTGCTACCACTGAACCCAGCGATCGAAAGTTCGACATCTAATGCAATGTTCAGTTGAAAACTGACCATCCCTACAAAAGATTCCTGACCAGAGCCGCCAATGAACTCGTTGAGTGTTTGCATTCCTTGTGGACTGTTGTTTGGCTGGAGAAACACATCAGGGGTGCATGTATACAATGCCGACGGAGGCAAGTCACCTCAAAATTCGATGCCGAGGTCAATGAATTGTTCCCCATGTACAACGTCAGATTCGGCATCAGAGCGGTACCAAGAATGGCACCACCTCTCTGTAGTTGGAGGGCTGATGGTACGTGTAAAGCTCGTAAACCATGGTGATGATCTCTAGGCGAGCTTACTGAGATCCTCCATGGACAACTGAAGGTTGGAAGGATTGACAATAGATACTGTCATGAGAAATGAGCACTTTCCATAGGTTCCGTTCGTATCACTCACCGACGATCTCGAGGTTCAAGGCCTGTTGGGTGCCACCCAACACGTCTACGGATTCGATGGTAGTCAATCCTTTCAATCCCTGCAGGCCATTCAAACTGGTGGTGACATTGACTCGAATAGGATCAAGTGTGATTTGGCCGAGACTAGTGCTCGCCACAGCAGTCGAGTTGCCTACCATAAAAAACTCGGTGAGCCGCGAGTCCGTAAGGTCCTTGTCTTCAGATACGTAACATCAGGAGCGAACATCGACAAAAAAGAGCTCGAGCCTACTAAAAGCAGTGAATGATCCATGTTCCTCGTTTGTTGCATTAAGAAACCCGTTCGAAATTGTGATGTTGATCTGGCCCCGAGTATCCGTTGGCCCCAGGGTACTAACAGATGAAGTAGAGGCACCAAGAGGCTTTGTCGGGCAAATCAGTAAGAAGCTAATCAAAAGGCGTGTTATTCAATGCACCGTGGAAAGTCCAGCAACATTCGAGCCATTCTTGATAATATTGAACTGATTCTGGATGGCAGAGAGGGATACGTTGAACCCAAATGGAAGCTCTATACTCCGTATTATTCATGAACTGCAACTACGAAATGGTGATTTACCCATAGAGGCATGGACCGAGTTGCTGTTTGCCCGAGGATTCCATGCGGTCTCTGATGTGAAGTCAAGCGCTAGACTGCCTATGTCAATGGACCGGATTGGGTTGATGGGTACCGTGGACTGGAACGGGACAGTCAGCGTGAGATTTTCGATACCCTGACTGAGCCAAGATATCTTTGTTCCGTCAGATTGAACTGTGGATTTTCCAATCGCGAGAACAGGCGAGCTCTCGTAGTTGAGGAAATTGGTAAACAGCTGAGAAACCACAGCGAGATCGGAAGCTGTAGTTTGCGGAACAAGAACACCGGACAATGTGATATTATTGATTCCCGGAGACTAACAACGGTCTGAGCGTTCGTTCCGAGTCGTGGGGAATAAATAATACCAGATGAGTGTTAGGCCCAGAACCACTGCCCAAATAAACACCTTGGTAGGATAGACCGAAAACCACTGTTCCAAGATCGAGCGCGAACGGACTGAAAACACATGAACAGTCATCCCAGCGACCAAGGCGACCAACCAACCTTGGATTGTTTAGCTGCGTAACAGCCACAAAGTTTATGCCACCGGTAGGATTGTCGTTGGGCAACTGCAGGTCCTCCAACTTGACATTTCCGGCAAAATTGTCGATGCCTAGAAAGGGTATGATAGGACACCGTAGAAGAGAGAGAACATGAAATACAACTAACCGTTGATCGTGACGAACTTGGTAAACGATATACCATGAACAATCGGGAACTTCTCTGCCTGGACAGTGAGGTCGTGACTCTCAAGTAGCCAAGTAAAACTCTGAGATGTGATCATAGCAGACGTGAAACGACCAAACGCATCCTGGTCGGTAATGTAGAAAGTCGTCGTATCGTTTATGGTAGCGCGCTTGTTGTTAGCGCGTAAGGCGGATAGTTGCATATATCCGAGAGCGACCCTCGAGGAGCCGTCGATCCAACTGACATTTACCGGAATCGGAAAGGAAATGACTGCAGAAAATATGCCAGCATGGGCGACCTGATGAAACATGTATCCATATGCCAAGACCAATGCCGGACCGGATTTACGTACAGTTCCTTGCATGATCAAACCAAAACTGTGATGCGAGGAATTAAAGGCGGACATAGAAGCGAAAGGGAGAAACATACGAAGTGTTCGAAGGGCTAACTATGGCGGCCGTGGTAATATTGAGGGTGGTTTTGTTGACGACATCCTGGATAATGGCTTTGACGACTGGGAACAATATAATGAAGAGCAAAGCGATTCCGAGCAAGGATCCGATGGTGGAAGAGATGATGAACCAACGACGCTTGTAGATCGGTGGTTTGGTTGGGGCAGGAGGTGTGGCAGTTTCTGAGGGCTGTTCCGGTTCTGCCGTTGATACGGGGACGCTAGCGGGAGCCGTGGTGGCCGGCTCAGGACTAGCGTCTTGGTCGACAACACCGGCTGGGGGAACAACGTTTCCTAGAAAGGGTGAGAAGTCGCGAGAACGAGGGCAGACAGCACGTACCGGCGAGAGACGCGTTGGAACGCGACGCGATAGAGGTGTTGTCGCGATGGGGCGCAGGAGACGCGACCTGCTCCATGACGGGAGAAGAAGGAGCAGCTGGGGAGGGTGTCGCGAAATGAATTTAAGTAGGGGCGAGATCATCAGGCAAAGGTTAACCGGGAAGAAGTCCGACCCGCGAGCAATGTCCGAGAGTGCATGTGCATCCGGTCACGGGATGACGTTGCCATTTAACCCGTTCTGGTAATCCACCCTCCGAACTGCTGCACCCACACCCACTCCACAACGACGAGAATAGAGGATGGGAGGCCAACGCTCCAATGTCCGCTCGTGATCTCGGTCAGATGTCGCGTAACTTCTATTGGCGGCAATGAATAGCAACTTGTGTCGGTCGACTTCTTATTATGTTGATTGATGGGCGTCCAGGGCCGAGTAGTTACCACATGACCCTTCATAATATTTTGGGTGTCACTCTTGCCATTCTTTAGAGTCTGTTCGATTGCTCCGGTTAATTGCACCGATCGTTAACTCGGACAGTGAATAACTCACAAATCACCTCGCCTTTCCGCTCGAAAACAGCCGGTGTTATCTTGCAGTTAATTGAACCCCGTTCTGATTCAGGGTTCAAATATCAACACAGTTTGGGCGCACAACACACGACAGGTCGTAATCTCGATTGCAGACCCGTGTTCGATTTCACTTCTGGACTGATATACAAAAGAGAACGATTTAGAGTGAGATACACTATAAATGATGAGCGTGATTGGAACAAGGAAAGGAATGGCAGTGATGAATGCATAAGAGAACCGAAACGAGTGATGGAGCCGTCCACATCTCATGCTACCACTTGCGGTAGTCAGGTGTGTGCATGGCTAGTTTTCTTGTTGTTCAAAAACAACGTTATCGTCGGGGCCTGCTTTTTTGGATTCAACTCCAGAAGCAGTCACCTCTCCGTTGGTAGCCGGCTCGTCTGTTTCTGCCGGCTCACCGCCAGACGCGACCGGAGGAACGGCCGTGTTGGTTGCAGACACAGAGGGAGTAGCTGACGTCTCCGTGTCTTCACTCGTCGTGGAGTCCCGCCGCACCACCGCGCCGCGTGAGCGGGTCGATCGGCGCTCGGGTTTCTTCTCTTCCGCAACGTCGGGCGAAGCCCTCGAGTGCGCGTTGGAAAGAGCGGGGGAACCCTGTTCTCTGCTTACAGCGCGTTGGCCCGACAGACCAGATGCGACCCCCGCAGATCTCGAATTACGCGGGCGTTTGGCAGGGTATGTGGCGTCCCCGTCTTCCGGTTCCCTGCGCCTTCGTTTTCCGCCAGGTCCACCTCCGCGTCTTCGGCGCGGACTTGGCTTCTCCCTGACCTCAGACTCGGGGGTGGAAATTGCCACGACAAACGAGGGTAGATTGGATGGAATAGGATCGTCCGCATCACGGACTTTAGTGGCAGGCCGGCGCTGGCGGTTAGAGGCGCGACGCGTGGGATCGTCGAATACAGCCACCGGAGCGGGCAAGCCGAACGCAGTGGGGTCCAAATCTGGGAGTGATAATGCCAGGGTGCCGAAAGGGTGATATAATGGTAAGAGAGGGGTGGACATATGGTGACGGCTTGATTTATGCGTAACAGGGCTTCTTTGGGATAGTTCAGGTATTGGGAAGGGTGGAGTTGGCGGTGATTCTGTATGTAGAGGAGGGAGAGGGGCACTCTGTGGTGTGAAAAGGGTGTTCTCGGGATATGATAGTGCGGAATCCTGAGGAGGGGATTGATATGTAAGTGCAGGTTTCCTGCGCGCCGTGCCAACGCTAGGAGGTCCGTGTGTTTTGACGCTGGTCATTGCAAGGTGATACTATAATAACTCCAGAGAAATGAGATCCTGTGAGCTCAGCTGAGCAAACTGTGGTTGTGTCAGAGGGCGTACATACCTATGAACAAATATGTTTCCTAGGAGAGTGCATTCCAGCTTGCCAAAGGGAAGAGAGATATGCACGCAATGCCCCGTAGGGAGGCCGGCAGCAAATGGTCGATCTACCAATATAAACAAGATATGTTGAATGGATTGTGGAAGCCCAAAGGCTGGGGACGCGACGGTTGTTGTCCTGGGGGCGTTCGAGTGTGTCAAGGCATGAACCAGATGGGCCCAATACTGGACGAGACCAGTATTCGCAGGTCACGTGCGGTATGATCACATGGATACATTATGGGAAAATATCTCCGCATAGGGTAGACATCATGCACGCGCGAACGTCCACCTACAGTGACTCGATCAATCAATCAAAGTCACTCAGTCGATCTATCCACCCTACGAGGCAAATCGTTCCGCAGTTCAGTCATTTCCCATATCGTTTGTATAGATAATTGAAGTGGGCAGTTTCGGCGTGTAGTACATATCACCATTCCCGCGTCAAGCATGGCCGGATCAATCCATGAATATGATATTGTCTTTGCTGGAGGTTTGTCTCATTCCCATATGTTCTTTCCGAAGTAACAGTCGTTCTGGTTTTATTCCTACATTTCAGGGGGAACTACCGCCTGCGTAATTGCTGGGCGCCTCGCTGCAGCTGCCCCTCTCCTCAAGATCTTGATTCTAGAAGCTGGCCCGCACACGAAAGACGAACCGAGCTGTGTACAGCCGTCCAGATGCGTTGAGCATTTGATACCCGGAGATCCTTTTATGTCATACCACATCGCAGAGCCATCCAAGCATCTTCGTGGAAGGAGGCTTATGGTCAACAGCGGGAAGTGTGTCGGAGGGGGCTCATGTATAAACTGTAAGCTTGTCTTTTCCTTAAAAGAGGCTATTTGGCCGACATTATGTTACGTATACAGCCATGATGTACACCAGGGCTGCAGGTTCGTGGATTCTCACTCATACCCTTAGCTGCACTACAATACTTCCCTTTGCATCAAAGCCTCCGACTATGACGACTGGGAGAATGCTTGGAATAATCCAGGGTGGGGTTCAAAGAGCTTGCTTCCGCTGTTGAAAAAAGTAGGGATATAAATACTATAGACTGACATCTGAAGAAGACTAATGACATCAGACGGAGACGTATCAAGTGAAGGCACAAGAACCAACCCATGGATACTCTGGACCACTCAAAGTATCGTATGGGGGCCTCTTCACCAATATAGGAATACAAGCGCTGGACGTAGCTGCAAAGTATGACCCAGAACGCAAGATAGCAGATGATAGCAATGATTTATCGACGTGTGATTCTTATAGCGTAGGTCGACTAGTTGTTCATCTACATTGCCGAAGCTTACGACGGTCAATGCAGCGCTGGCAGAGGTGAGTCGAGCTCGTTTGATAACACATGCAGACTGATCCGGTCGCGGTCAATACAGATGGATAGATGGTAAGACCGGTAGGCGCTCAGATGCTGCACATGGATTCGTCTATAACCAAGAGAGAAATGCAAACTTACACGTACTGTCGGGAAAAGTTGTCCTGAGGGTGTTGATAAAGTAAAACCATCTACTTCCGTTGACATGTAATTGATTCGCTGATAAAGCTGCGATCTAGCGATGGTCGGGCCACAGGAGTTGAATTTACCAATGATCTCAAACTCGACAAAGAGGTAGACCAAACAGTGCATGTTGCAAAGGCAACACGTCTTGTTGTCGTATCTGCAGGCGCCTTCGGTTCTCCCGCAATCCTAGAGAGATCCGGCATCGGATCAACCGAGATTTTAGCTCAGCTTAATATTCCCATGGTTGTCGATCTGCCAGGTGTAGGAGAAAACTACCTGGGTGTGCACTGCTCTCAACCATTGGTGCAGACGCACTCACGGTGGCATCCAGATCATCCAGCCGCGCTTCCAGTATTTTTGGCGGCAGAGGAAGCAGAGACCATGGATCTCTTGTACAGTGGTAATGCCCAGGAAATCAACGGTGAGGTCACAGATACCCGAATTTATTTCCATATGACCCCTTACACGTAGAGCAAATGAAATTATGGGAGTGTGATGGAACCGGCCTGGTTTCTCACAAGTAAGTACCACGCACTGGAAGTATATGTTCCAATTAGTTACATACACATTCAGTACATTCGATGTTGCTCTCAAGTTGCGACCGAGCCTGACAGATCTGAAGGAATTAGGACCCGAATTTTCTAGCCGCTGGAAATTTTTCGAAAGCAGTCTTGACAAGTCAATTGCCGTGCTAGCACCTTGTGCTGGGTATAGTATACGACTCTCGGCGCGGGAGAACGCTCAACACTCGATTTATAGATTCGTTGGCCCTCATCACAACCTGCCCGCTCGCAAGTACATTGGAACCTTTTACTTCTTGGTCTGCTGTGGCGCCTAGTGTTACGTGGAGTGTTGACTGACTCTACGCAAAGTGTTATCCGGAGTCTATCGGAAGCGTTCACATTAAATCCGCCAATAATCCACACGAACCTACGGTATTCTTTGCAAATTTCTTGGACAAGTACCACCTCATCCTATCGTACACCTATGGTGATTAATGTCTTTCATAGCCCCTCAGATCTCGCCATCTTACGGCTGGCATATAAGAAAGTACGAGAGTGGATTAGACGAATGCCGTATTATAGGGGCGAGTTACACCTCAAGCAACCAGTCTTTCCACCAGGAGGCGCCGTGGAATGCAGAGAAACAGGCGGGCCAGTTTCAATTGATGCTCCAGATATTGCCTACACGACGGAAGATGATAGAGTAATTGATGAGTTTCACAGGGCGACAAGTAAAGTGGCCGTTCTCTCTGGCATAATAATGCGTTCATTGAATCCCTCTAGTAACGAGTGCCAGGCACTCGGTATCGTATCGGTTTATGCATCATTTGCCCATACTGAGGCCCCTCTAGCTTGGGACCTGTGCAATGAAGCCGAGAGAGCAAGGAGGTGTAGTTGATTCTCGGCTGAATGTGTATGGCGTCCGAGGCTTGAAAATAGCAGGCGAGTCCAGTAGACGATCAAGGCGAACTTTGTCCACTTACACTGTTGACATAGACTTGTCCATCGCTCCCTCGAACGTTGCATCGGTACGTGCGTCCATGGCGATCTTCCAGGAACTCAAAAAGAAGTGCTTTCTGCTAGAACACGTACTCGTCGGCGCTAGTGATCGGAGAGAAAGCTGCGCTCATCATTGCCGAAGAATTTGGCATCAAGGATGTTTGACAATGCTACAATGCTATTATGCCTGGTTAAGAGAAGCTCATGTAATAGTACAAACATGTATGGCAGTGAATAAACGCGTGACGTAACGCGACGAGTGTGACGACGCGTCACGCTTGTAAACTTAAACATTGACGTTGAAACTTAAACATTGACGTTGCTGCCACTCCTCGACCGACTCCAACATGTCTCTCTGGGTGGACAGGGCAAGCGAAATGACACCAACTAAGAAGAAGACTTGCTGATGCACCTTGCAGTTTAGACCCAAAACGCTGGATGAACTCCATTACCACGAGGGCTTGTCAGCTCGCCTAAAGTCCCTCGCCGCGTCTGGAGACTTTCCCCACATACTTTTCTATGGTCCTTCTGGCGCAGGAAAGAAGACGAGGATAAGTTGCACTCTCCGACAATTGTTTGGAAGTGGTGCCGAGAAAGTAGGCCGCATGATCACTTTGGAATGATACATAGATGCTAAGCACTCGAAACAGCTGAAAATTGACCAGAGGGTATTTGTTTCTCCGTCAAGACGTAAGATCGAGATCAACCTCGTCCAGAGCAATTACCACATCGAAATAACTCCTAGGTCGGTCACGTCGCCCAATGTTCCCCATTGGATGAGTGACCAGTTTTGCTTTTAGTGAAGCGGGAAATTTCGACCGTGTAATCATCCAGGAGTTGATAAAAGAAATAGCCCAGACGCAACAGGTCGACCTCAGCGCCAAACAACGCTTTAAAGGTCACACATCTATAGGTGGCTTCTATTCTAATATTCACACATTGTCTGCAGTTGTGGTGATCAACGAAGCCGACACCCTATCTCGTGATGCACAAGCCGCCTTACGTCGAACGATGGAGAAGTACATGTCAAACCTGCGGATCATACTATGCGCCAACAGCACAAGCAGACTCATTGCGCCAATAAAGAGTCGATGTCTCCTCGTCAGAGTGGCTGCGCCTAGCACAGAAGAGGTTATCGCTATTGCTGTCCCTTGCGTTCACTCAATAACATCCTGCGTCAGATGCAAACTGTCTTAGAACATGTTGCCAAGAAGCTGAAGTTCGACCTTCCACCAGAAGCCTCTTTTCAAATTGCAGAAGATGCTGCAGGAAACATGAGGAAAGCATTGCTCGTTTTCGAGGCCCTCAAAATGCAATCGTAAGTTTCGACCCCACGGATCTTGCCTCCGCTGACCGAAATATGCAGGCCAGATCTTTCTGGGCCTCTTAACATCGCAAAACCAGACTGGGAGACATATTGTCATAAGATCGCCGATTTGATCGTGCAAGAGCAATCCCCCGACCGAGTGATGCAAGTTCGTGCCAAATTTTACGAGCTTCTGAGCCACTGTATACCACCTACCATCATCCTGAAGGTAAGTGTGTTAATTGTTATAGTGGTGGCGCGTCTAATCGGTGTTAGACTGTAGCAGACAGAGTGGTGGAACGGGTGGACGAGACTCTTAAGGCAGATGTGATGCATTGGGCAGCTTTCTATGTGTGCACTGGATCTTACCAAGGCGAGAATTTAAGTCTGACGGTGTTCACAGGAGCTGCGAATGCGAATGGGTAACAAGAAGATATATCATCTCGAGGCTTGGGTGGTGAAAGTGATGTGTCTCTACAAGGTGTGTTCAAGGATTACGCTTGACCAGGGCTAATGGATGGTCCGTCTAGCACTTCACATATAACATTGATATGTCAGAGTTTGAATGAGGGCTAATGACTGCGCTGTATTCGTCGATGACAAGTTGTGTGATGTACTGTGTAGGCTACATTCAGCGTTATGTAGTTGTCGAGTGGCCTGATTAGGAGACACGACGACGACCAATACCACGATGGTTAGCCGTTGAACCCGACGCCTGCCACGCATTGCTCATCCCCTGCAGCTCATCTTTTCAGTGTTCAAGACACTCACCGACCAGCGCGTCACTGTCGAGCTCAAAAACGACCTCTCGATATCCGGCGTACTCAAATCCGTCGATCAGTGCGTGCACGCGCTTGTGCTTCATTCTTCATCACGTTGGCGAACGCCCTTGGCCCATGCAGGTTTCTCAACATCCGCCTGGATTCGATCAAGGTTCTCGACGAGACGAGACATCCTCACATGGTGAGCTTGCAGCCATCCTCGCGCTGGCACACTCAGAAGACCGCGCGTGCCAGATGGCGGTGAAAAACTGCTTCATCCGCGGATCGGTCGTTCGATATGTGCAGTTGCCTGCAGAGCATGTGGATACACAGTTGCTGGAAGATGCTACTCGAAGAGGTCGGTGCAGACATTCGGTTTCGAATACATCTCATATTATTGTGCTTGCTCAGAGGCCGCCAACCAAGCGAAGCGATGACGAACATGAAACCAAGCGTCGACACTGGTGGTCCACAAGCACTTCAACTATGGCTGTTATCCACGAATCCAATTGATCTAGGATTCGACGACCCGGCGAATCGTTGATGAGCAATATATCAGGGGATGACAGCCCGTGTATTCACGATATTTCCCTAGCTCTTACATACGCCAATGTCTGCCAATTTTGCAACTTCCCCGGATCTAACATGATCGCTTTCTGTGCACACCCGAAAGTCTCCTGCCCTTTTCCAGTGATAGCAACTAATGGAAGTGTCTCCTTCATTTCCGTGATGTTCTCTTCCGAGAGATGGACCTCCAGAATGGCTCGCGCCGTCCGAAGGTCACTTTGTTGCAAAATCAAGGAAGCGAGGTCACGTCGTAGTTGCACGTTTGACGGTTCGGCGTGCAAAGCCTTTTGCGCGATTCTGGTCGCTTGTTCAACGTCGCCCTTCCATTTTTTTCAGTCAATAACTCAAATACCATGTAAATGGATCTCCTTACCCGACCAAGGTGGTGCTGCACCAAAAGATATGTGACGTCTTTCCTAGGATCCAGCTCTTGCCGGCGTTCGATCGACAGAGACTGGATCTCAGACAGAGCTGCATCTACAAGACTTTCATCCTCTGTAAGGATGCCCATTCCAGCCAGCGTGTTGATCGCCATCAGATTCTCGGGGTCTGCAGTGATACTAGGTTGGTGTGAGCCACGCATGTGAGAATGGGTGAATACGTTTTTCACCTGTCTAGCAACAGTGCCTTTGCAGACTCCTTGAAGTCTTCTGTTCCGATCGCCCACATGCATTGGGCAAGCAACACGATGACATGGGCACGGAGGAGGTAGTCCTCCCCAGAATTGTCCAGTGCACTCTGGAGGGTCGTCATTGCAGATTGCAAATCACCGAGTTTGAACTGCGCCAATCCTGTCCCGAATAATGCCTGTACCCTGAGAATCTTTGCCTCTCCATCGTCATCAGCACCCTCTTCGGGAAGCAGTCCGAGGGCTGTCTCGAACGACTCGATGGCGCTCGCGTGATCGCCCAGGCCAAGTTTCACCCGAGCAAGGTTCGTGTGGGCAATCGTGAATTGCCTCTCGACAAGAGGGTCTTCGGATTCCTCGTATGCAGCTTCCAGCAGACCAATGGCACGAGACATCCATCGCGCACCCTCTACGAGTTGGTCCAAACGCTCACACAAGAGGCCCAAGAGGTGAAGAGCACACGGATCTTGTGGACATCGTTGGGCGTAGCGGCTCAGAACGAAGAAAGCGGGGAGGAACTCTTCCTTGACTCCACCTCGAGGGCGACCAGTGGCCGAGAGCGCCGTAAGCACTCGTGACGCAAATTCAAGATCAGCCAGTGGCTAGTCAAGTCGTCAATGGGTGGCAAGGAAACATATGCATTCTACGTACCACATCAGCACTAAGGCCAACTGCATGTTCCAACAATCCGCGTGCGTCGGTATCATGTCCATTGGTCGCAGCCACCAACGCTTGCCCAACCCAAGCAAGGGTATAATCGGGGTCTAAAACCTGCGCTCGTAGTAGAGTCTCGTTCGCCAAATCCAAATCACCGTGGTATAGGTACAGAAGACCGAGGTTGGCCCACGCAACGACATTCTACAGCACGAGCTTGAGACCCCAACGTCACGTAATGGCGAGTACATAACGAACCTTTGGATCGTGTTCTACGGCCCTGATATATGCGTGTTGCGCTGCCTTGGGCTTTCCGAGGAAGTACATATTACCTAGTGCCATCCAGTACGCAGGATTTCCAGGCTCCTTTTGTACAGCCTGTTTCAAAAGTGACGTTGCAACATCTGAGGAAGTATCACTTTTGGCCCCGGTACACCATGCGTGGAGTGCAATTGCGAGGTCGAAGAGCGCACTGCCTAAGACGATATCTTCCATCGATCCGACCGTGATTCTGTAGTCGTAAGCAGCCACGGCGGCTTCGAGTGCATGACGGGGGTTCAACGGAGTATCTTTGGTCTTGGGCTGTGGAGAGAAGACATGTGCAATACGGGAGCTTGCGTGGCCAAGCAACAAGGCGTCTGTATGGTTGAGGATATCTTCAACGGCCCCTTCATCCACGAACACAGCCGCCTTTGATAGGCCGAACAGTGCGTCTGCAACTATTTTCCACATCACACCTCCGTGGCCAGGACTTGCCTGCGACGCTGCGAAAGATGTCGTGATAGCTGCAACGGACGATTGCTCGGATCTTGCGCTGAAGCCAGTAAAGCGTTCCTGGCGCGCCAGATCTAGTTGTGTTTGTGCGAGGGACAGCAATACTCCGATTTCCTTTGGATGTGAATCTAGAATTGAACTAAAAGACAGGATGGCCTCGACAAGTCTGCCAGTTTGGCGCTGTACCTCTCCAATCAGGAAAGTGCAAACCCACTCATCGGGATTAAGCTCATGGGCCTTTGCGAGGGCCTTCAGTGCAGCAGCGTGACGGCCAGCTTTACTGTATGCTTCCCCAAGACGAAGCCAGAGGGGCTGATCTTCAGGTTCCGCACGTAAAGCTACTTGAAAGGCCTCGATGGATTTTGCGTAGTTCCTATTCATCTGTTTCCATTGAGAAAACGAGGACTGCCATCTTGCGCACGACTCACCAACTCTACTACGCCGACTGCTTTCCAGGCCCAGGCGTTTGTAGGGAGGTATCTACCCACGACCGCACCATCTTGACTCTGAATTCCGGCATCCACTCCGCCTTCACCATCGATGGTCCTACGAGCGACGACTTCGACAAGGTCCCATTCGCGCTCATCGGCAAACCCCTCCGCAAGTCGCCTCGCAGCGTCTGCTTCTCGTGGATCGAGTTCAAATGCTTTCTGGAAGCATTTGGAGGCTCGGGTAGGATCAGGCGGATCAGACTCGGAGTAATATATACCGAGAGAGGTATACGCAGGAGCATAAGTCCGATCGTACTTCAAGGAGTTGATGAAATGAGAGAAGGCCTCTTCGCGAGCTGTGCTCGAGGTGAGACACCACCAGCGAGTGAACAGACAACGTGAACTAACCCCCCATTTCCCAGCAGCCTTGACCAATGCGCCATAGACATCGGGCTCGATCCATATCATACTCTTCTCCTCGTAGATCGTTCAGCACCTCTTTCAAGGCCTGAACACCTGCTTCAGCTTGAATCTTGCTGAGACACCAAGCACCCTCCTCCCTCGCGCGAACATTTTTCTGGGTTTCCGGAGGAACGAGTCCCGTCGCTTTAGTAAACAACGCCTCGGCATCCTCCCATCTTCCAGCATGTTGGAGAACGTATCCGCGGCCGATCAATGCATCCACGTTGTTGGGATCAAACTGAAGAACGTCGCTCAGCAGTCGGAGCGCACGTGCGTGGTGTTTTGGTGGGTACAAGTGCACGAGAGCGCTCGCAAGTGCCACGTTGAACGCTTTGCGTACTCTGAATTGAACTTAGCCCAGATATGCTACGCTACTCGGGGAACGGGAGTACTCACTGCTCGATCTTGCGCCCTGTATTTTTCTCGTATCTACGGACGATCTCAAGGCCGCTTTCTGCTACATCAATGACGCTGGGGTAGTCGAGTTCTTGCAAGTATACTTCGACGGCGATGCGATGGCCCAAGAGCGAAGAATGTAACGGGCGAAAAGCTTCCTAATGAAATATCTGAGAAACTTGGATGTCTTCGAGATGAAGCCTACCATGATGACATCAAAAGGGTCCCGGTCGTCAACCACCTGTCGAGGGAGCTCGTCGTCTTCTTCGTCTACATCCGCCTCGAGGGGCATCCCTGCGTAAAGAAAATAG
This sequence comes from Afroboletus lepidellus, assembly GCA_038094355.1. Classification (NCBI taxonomy): domain Eukaryota; kingdom Fungi; phylum Basidiomycota; class Agaricomycetes; order Boletales; family Boletaceae; genus Afroboletus; species Afroboletus lepidellus. The sequence continues at coordinate 25,014 of JBBPUA010000022.1, read as the reverse complement.
CCTTCAAGTAGCCGCGCCAACGGAGTGGAGGGTAGGAGCCTCATGTACTGCCTGAGGTAGTCCAGGCCATATCCAGCTGTCATAGTTGTGAGCAATTCTACTCGCATCAAACTGATCAACACAAACCGATCGTATCTGTATCCTTTCCCTCGAGGAATATAGACCAAGAAACTTCATCAGGCACTCCGATTATGACCACACCCTCCACAAGCTCGTCCAGCTCCTTTCCCACAACCGCTTTCTCTGGAGACGCCGTTGGCAACGCGTAAAAGTACTTTTGTTTGTACACGATGAGTTTCGCCTCGGTCGAGCGACGAAGCTCGTCAGAGGTGTTGGGATGGTTCATGACTTCCTGATAGAGCAACGGTAACTAGCGTAGAGAGTAAGCACAGACGACACTCCCGTTCGATTTGGCATACCCTGGACGTGCCCCACACTTCCACCCCAATGTCCTTCTTCAATTGGTCGGGAGACGGCCCGCCGAGACGCGTACGTCTCTTATCGAATTCGTTCTTGACAAACGTTTCTTCGTCCCGCTCGATTATCGAGATCATCTCTTCGATCACAGGCAGTGAGTTGTGAACCGCGGCTTGCGTGTCAAACGTCGAAGAAGCCGTCGGATTCGTGGGATCCGGGGGAGGTAAACTCGACAAGGTAGCAGCTAGCGGCGCGTCCGGGAGCAAGTAGGAGAGGGCGTTGACTAGCTGCTCGATGAACGGCTTCGATCGGACGTTCCGACGAGCCAACGAACATACCTAGTTGTTGACGGGTACCGTGTTCTCTTCGTGTCGAAATCAACTTTTGAAGCGTCTCTGCGCACTTGGTGACGTCGCTGCTAGAGAGCGCTTCTGTTGAGACGCAAAGGCAGGTATCGGGGCCTTACCTTTTGGCAAACATCTGCATCATTTGCTCCAGCGCCTCCGCGACCGCGTCCCATCGACCGCTCTTCTCGTAGAGTCGCGATATGCCCTGCGCAGTCGGTCGGCTCGAGTGAGCGATCACGAAGAACATGAACTCGCCTGCCAAGCAAGGATCTGGTCCGGCTTCAACTCGATCGCCTTGCGATAATACTGCGCGGCTGTCAGGCCACCCGAACGCGCGAGACATACGACGGCTTTACTTGCTCGCTCTTGTCGTGCTCGCCCAACTCCAGCAGTGCGAGGCCGAGGAACACATGGCTGTCGTTCCGCCGCTTGATTCGATGGGATAGGAGATGAGTTGAAGGGACGCACGCGTTGTAATTATCAGGTTCGTAGTCGAGGACTTGGAGTGCTGCGTCGCGGGCTGCATCGTATTGCTTCTTGCCGAGAGCGTCCCTCGCTGCCTTGAGTTTTGTTTTGGCAAATGACGAGGACATTGTATATGTATCTGGTTAACCAGCGGCTAGTGCGCGCCTACTATAGGTATAGTTATTTCAAGCATACCATTATCAAGTCATATGTACGAGTAAGTTGCAAAAATACATGAATGCGACGAAAGTAGCCTCGTTCGATACTTGAGCATACCGCCTTGGTCTCTTATCAATCACTCAATCCCTATGGGCTAGTCATCTCAACGTCCACGAGGTTGTCCCTTGACTTGCGCACAAAGAATCTGAGAAAGTTCGTCCGGCGGTATCTAGCAGGCGCCCTGACAAGACACAGTTCGTCGATCCGTCCGCGCAGGTCTTCTGGGCTCTGTCCACCTGGGGTCGACGAGCGGAAAACGTGCGCGCCGATCCCCAGAGAATCGACGTGTTCTCTCCACGCCTCGACAAAATCGGGCTGCGTGACGATAATGACAGGGCTGACCTCGCCGTTGCAGGAAGCGTAAAAGTGTCGAAATTTCTCCTTGTTACGTTCCGACATCGTCCCAGCAAAGATCAACAGATCGGCACCGCCTTTGGATAGCTTTGGAGCGACGGACTGTTCCAAAAGATTACCAACGTTCTGGAAGACAAACGAGCGACCATTGATCTCGGATTGGATTTTTTTGAGATCGCCAAAGACGCCGAAATGGAAGAGGAAGACGTCGGCTTGACAAAAAACGACACAGCAACTTGATTGGGCATTCTCCCAGCCAAATCTCATCACCGACCGAAAGTCAACCAAGGCGGCCTTGATGAAGAGGTTGGTGTCGGACGTGGGCCGAACGACAGCACGGCGGCAGTTGTCAGCGATGAGCTTCCGGACTGACTGTTGGGAGTCGAGGCTGCGATCTCTGAATACAGTGCCCATGGCCTTCTCCATGTCGATGGTTGTGACGCATGCGTGATCATGGAAGCACATTTTGTACCTCGCCAGCTCCGTTTCGCCGTGACCCCACCACTCATCCATTGAATTCGGCTCGTTCTCCAATCCTGTCACAACAGCGACGATTGGAACCTTCTTTCTGCATATCGCAGAATAAAAGACAACGTAATTCCTCGCCAGCGACTTCTTGACACTCGGACCGCGAATGCAGTAGACGAGAAGATGGATGCCACTTGCACTCCTCAGCTCATGGAGCAGCTTGGCCAGGTTCTTTTCGGCCACTTCGGGTGGGACACGACCCCGCGTACCTTCGTCGAGGCCTGCAGTATCCCAAAGGTTGACCGTTTCCCCGTTGATACATACAGTATATCGGTGACTCTGAAAAGTGCATCCGAGGACACCATTGGAAGTCTCCGCTATTTTGTTGTCGGCGAGCATGTTGATGAGGGAACTTTTACCGACCCCACTGTCACCGAAGATCACGACGTTGCGACCTTTGGGAACCTGGGAACGAAATGCTGACTTTTGGGTAACATGAAGGGGATTGGCATCTAACCTCTGGAGCAGGATGACCCTTGGAACAACCCTTGAGACTCGAACTGCGCAAAACATTGTGGATGGCGCTCACTTTGGTAGGCACGGGACTATCAATTTCCATTGAAAAGATTGTAGGTCGAGACTATATGGTATGCGTCAGGTTGAGAATAGCAGCACCAACGTGACAAGCTACCGCCGGAGGCCTGTCCATGCTTGATTTTTTGGGGGGTTCAGTGGTGTTGGGACTCAATTTGGCCGAGGTCTGCTTATGAACGTATCTATAGACTAATTCGCACCATGCAACGCACAACGAAAACTCACGATCGAACGGCGCCTGTTGTGTGCCATGTATGTTGTTATAAAAGTCGTTCGCGACGAGCCACCTTTATATGAGGGGTTGGACGCTTGAAGCAAGGTTCGCTAGCAGTGTGCCGGTGGACTCGCTCGCATTGAATACGGGGCTCGAAACACATCTTGGCGATGGCAACCTGCAGCACCGGTGCCCTCAGACCTAGGACGCTTCATTTGATCGAGCGGCGAACTTGTGAATCCACAGTAATTGCAACGAGGCTTACCTCCATCATGATCGTGATGCACGTTCGCGCGGTCTGATAGGGCCCGACGTTGCACGTGATGTATCTCAAGCAAGTCCGACTTCCATTGGAACAAACGCAGTCTTGCGTCCTCGTTGCTCTCTACTCATGACGTATGTGCTCTATAGTCCAGAAAGGGTCCTTATCATGATGCATGCGTCGCACAGCCATTCTAACCCCCTTTAAGCTTCATCCTTCTCGATGTGCAAAGGTGCGGGTTAACCGGTCATGATATTACTTTTCTATGAACGGTCTATGATGATCGTTCACCTTGGGATAAACGCCCATCGACCTCTGATATCAGCTCATCTGGAGTCTGAGAAGCTCGCAAGATTTAATGTGGAGCCCTGGCATCCTTTGTTCTCGGGCCCTTGCAGAAGCCTCGACCGCATAAAGGGCGTCGTCTGCGGGTGGAGAAAACCCCAAACCTTGATCCTGACGGCGACGCACTTATCTACCACTTGACACGTCCTTGCGTAGTCACAACGACCACTTTTTGCCCCACACCATGCGGTCAGCCAGTGTCCGTTCCACTCTTAGCGATGCCAGCAGCCCCAGCTCTTTCGCGCGGACGGAGAGCACCTGCCCCAGCTCCACCACCTCCGAGAGCCCCAAACAGCGCAACGTCCTAATCGTTGGGGACGTCGGGGTTGGCAAGAGTTCCCTCGTCAACCTGATCTGCGGGCGCGACCTCGCAACCACGTCGAGCGGTGCCAAGAGCTGCACGCTCCACTCGCAATCGTACCCCGTCACGTTGGACGACGTCACCTTCTCGCTGCACGACACGGCGGGTCTCCACGAGGCCCAGGGCAATATGCGCAAGACCGAGTATCTCGACGCGGTACATCAGGCGTACGCGCTCATCTCGCAGCTCGAGCGCTCCGGCGGGATCAGCCTGCTCGTGTTCTGCATGAAGGGCGGACGGGTGTCGATCACGATGCAGCAGACGTACAATTTGTTCGTGGACGTGTTTTGCAATCGGCAGGTGCCCGTCGTGGTCGTGGTGACGCACCTCGAGATGTACGAGTGCATGGAGCAGTGGTGGAGCGAGAATGAGAAGGCGATTAGAGAGTATGGGCTGAGGTCGCACGGGCATGCTTGCATCACGACGACGCGCGGCTACAGGGGAATATTCAGCGACAGGTACGAAGAGTCGAGGGGGGTCATTCGGAAGCTCCTCCTCGAGCACAGCGGTCGGGTCGCATGGAAGGAAGAAATGGCGGGCTGGGTCAAGCGGGTAGTGGTGCACATGCGCAATTGGCTGTCTCCGCGGCGCGCAAAGCAACTGGACCGCAGCGACCTGAGGAAAAAATTGACGAAGCGGTGCGGGTTCTCAGTCAAGGACGCCGACGAGGTAGCCAAGAAGATTGAGCAGTCGCGGGGGATGTCTCAAGAAAGTAGGTCATGGTTCGACGAAAAGTTTGGCAATGACAGTAGCAGCTGCGTTTCATTGCCGGTGGTTTCTTATGCGTCATGAGTTATGCTACATGCAAACTATTGTCCTTTGCCAGCAATCCAAAGTATGTACTTGCTGTAGGTACTAGAGCTGTATTCTACAATATAATACCAGAGATCATGAGCGGGCGGAATATTCGCCCGCACGGCTGCGCGTCCGCAAGTAGTCCACGTATTCCACCAGGAACTGGACTTGCTCGAGGGTCTCGATGGCCTTGACGCTTCGTCGCCTTCGGACTACCTCGATGACCCGTTCCACCAAGTGCAGCGTGTCCCGCCGCACGTCAGTTTCACCGTCCCGCAAGGCCTGTGGTGGGTCGTCGTTGCGCATGATCTCTGGATCGGGATTGTTCAATGGAACGACATCCGTTTCGATCCATCCGCAAAGCCCGAGTTTGAGCATCCAACAACATGCAAAGAGGCCAGCACGACCAACTCCCCCACGGCAGTGCGCCAAGACGGAAATGCCGTGTAGGGTATATCTCTCAATGATCCGATCTAAATCGGCGTCCAGAGACTCGGGCGAAAGCGGGGTCAGACCTTCCGGCAGGGGAATACTAGGAACGGGTGAGCCGACCACAATGAGCGTGTGGTAGAATGCGTACCGCAGGACGTCGAGACCTACTTGGTGTACAACTTGGCAGTATTCGAGCCAGGATACGCCTATAAGTAGTTCGAGTTCGGCGTCGTCGAGGCAGCTACGACAACGTTACCAAACGGGTCAAACAAACGAGGGAACGAGGATTACCACACGACACATCGGGCACCCAGGAGTCTCATTCGTCGGAGGTCAATGTCCAAATCTCGGCAAACCGCGCTCCGGCCCCGCACGGGACCGCTCAACCGCACTTGGTGGAAATATGATAGAGGAACGCGACGAAAAGAGACAACTGACCTTTTTTGCCCGGGCAGGACGACAGGAGGAGGTTTCCAAGCTTGAAAGGTTTGGGGTGGTTTTTGTTATAGGACGACGAGGCTGTTGGAGGGCGACTAGGCCAGATAAGAAGTGGCTATGAGCTAAACATGGCACTCACGCGGGAGGCGAGCAGGGATGCAAGGGATAAGATGGGAGCATGAATAAAGGCGGCTCCAGCACGGGAGCCACGTCTGCTTTGGGTGCGCCATCGGAGGCCGGGTACATCTTGAGGTTGCGTTTGAGAGACGTCAAAATCTTTGACGAAGGAACGGGCAGGGGAGGAAGGGATATCCTGGCTGCGTTGAGGGCGCCAGCGATAGAGGAGTGTTTGCGCGAGAGGGGGGGTGGACGAGTTGGCAAGGCGGGGGTATCTGAGCGAGAGTAGGTTAGTTGTGGACATGCGGCGATCCGTTCGAGACTGTAGGGAAAGTGGACCTGAAACAAGACGGGGGATGGTTTTTTGGCTGGGGTGAGATGGGACGAGATTGCGAGGAGCGACTCTGGGGGTATGATCTGGGAGATGCTGTGTGGTGGTCAGCGGCGCGTGGCTCGGGGGACGCGACGTACTTGATGGGGTGGGACTCGGAGGTCTTGACCTGCGAGGGATAGATGGACTCGGAGAGCGCGCTGGCGAGCTCCTGCTGCAGCTGAGGCGCGGACTCGCCGAGGGGCTGCTCCACGGGGGGACATGGCCACCAGAGGACCTGGTCCAGGTACTTTTCCTGGCGCTCACGGAGACCGCGCACGACGTCCGGGGCATGGACGGAGAGCGGGGCATACGCGACGGGGCATCCTGTGGGGGGTCAGCGTGGACGGGGAGGGCGCTGGACGGCCTGCCTTTGTCGCCAAACTTGATGCGGCTGTACTCGCTGAGGTGGTGCTGGGAGGCGAGCGCGGCGAGACGAGACATTGGAATTGCATCCGCGCGCCATCGCTCCCCCCGCCATGTCCCCGACGATCCGCCGCGCCAAAACGCTCACTCGCCCGGAGCGCAGTGTCGCGCCCGTCCCGCTCATCAACCCGCCGTCGTCGCTCGCCCCCACCGCGTCGGGCTGGATCCCCGGCACGCACGTCGGCCCCGCCTTCGACCCGTGGCGCGTCTTCGCCCGCGTCGTCACCTTCTGGGCACCTGCCTTCCTCCTCTCCTCCCTCGGCGGCCTCTCCGACAGGAATGTCGTCCAGGCCTGGCGCGAAAAGATCGCTCTCTGCTTCATCATCCTCGTCCTCTGTCTCGCCGTCGCATTCGTTACCGTCGGCACACAAAAGGTCCTCTGCCCGTCCACCTCTAGCACCACTTCCGCTCGTTACACCCAGCTTGGCTCCGTCGCCGGCACCCTCAGCGTCCAGGGCATCGTCTACAACGTCACCGCGGCCCAGAGCCCCCAGGGCGTCAACCTGAACGCCCTCGCCCAGCAGGAGCCCGGTCAGGACATCACGCCCTACTTTACTCGCAGCCCGTCCCAGTTTGCTGCCTGCCATGGCCTCTCCTTCCACGTCGCGACAGACGATCCGTGCCCCACGTCTTGCCCCCTCGGCCCCCTCAACGCGTCCTCCACCTTTGCCAAGCTCAACATGCAAGAGACTTCTCAGCTGCTCGGCTACGACTGGCTGCAGGTCGCCAGTCTCTCCAACTACTTTGTCGTCGACGGCGCCGTCCTCAACATGAATCCCTACATGCAACTACACCCAACCCCGATTCCCTCCGACCCCGTCGACGTCGCCCTGCGTTCCGTTCTGCTCCAGCCAAACGGCACCATCGGCAAAGATGCCACCATGCTGTTCTACAACAATGCTGCTACAAAGTCTGTCGTTCCTTGTCTCATACAACGATACTATGCCGGGAACATTGACAAGATCACTCCTGGCTGCTTCGTCTCGTCTCTCTTTCTCTACGTCGGTCTCATCGTCATTCTCGGCCTCGTCTTTGTGCGCTTCGTGATGGCGTGTGTGTTCAACTGGTTCCTCTCTGCCAAATTAGCCGGCCCACCCGACACTACGGACCTGAATCGTTCAGCCATCAGCCCAGCCGTCATGCCAGAGGGTGCCAACGTCGCCATCGACAACAAGACTGGCATGGCTCCTTGGGCAGGTCCTGGCGGCACCAAAAAGGCTGCAGCGCTCCGCAAGAACCCCAGAGCGTCCGCTCCGGCCTCCCTCGCGCCTCAGGAACCGAGCCAGGTCATGAGCTTGGCTCAGATCGGAGCTGAGCTCTTTGCCGTGTGTCTGGTGACTTGCTACTCCGAGGGAGAAGAGTCTATGCGCTCGACCCTCGATTCCATCTCTCAGACCACCTATTCCGACCACCGAAAGCTCATTTTCGTCGTCGCAGATGGAATGATCACCGGAGCGGGCGAGAAAAAAAGCACGCCAGACATTTGCGTCAGCCTACTAGAGGCCGACCCGCGATTTGGAAACCCGGCACCTATGAGTTACCTCGCAGTTGGATCTGGACCCAAGCGAGAGAACCGCGCAATGGTCTATGCAGGTCATTACAGTACGTCTTTTGATAAACTTGCTCTATGCTACTCGACAACCTTTGTACAGCTTGCGCAGGTCGCCGCACCCCGACGTTGATCATCGTCAAGTGTGGCATGGAAGCCGAGGCGACAGACAAGAAACCTGGCAATCGTGGCAAACGTGACAGTCAACTCATTCTGATGAACTTTTTCTCTCGAGTAACCTATAATGATCGCATGACCCCACTCGATTTCGAACTGTTCCGCAAGATCCATGTCCTCATGGGCGTGACGCCCGACTTTTTTGAGGTCTGCTTGATGGTATGACGACGCCCCTTTTCGATATGCTAGCGAGTCTCATATTTGACAGGTTGATGCAGATACCAAGGTGTTTTCCGACTCGCTCAAAGCCTTGGTCAATTGCATGCATCACGACCAAATGATCATGGGTGTTTGCGGCGAGACTCGGATAGCCAACAAACGGACGTCGTGGGTCACAGCCATCCAGGTGTTTGAATACTTCATCTCGCACCACCTCGCCAAGGGCTTCGAGTCCGTGTTTGGTGGTGTGACGTGCCTTCCAGGCTGTTTCTCAATGTTCCGATTAAAAGCCCGTCGCAACAGTGGTGAAGACTGGATTCCTCTCATTATCAAGCCGGAAATCGTCCGCGAGTACAGCCAAAGCGAAGTCGCGACGCTACATCAGAAAAACCTCTTGTTACTTGGCGAAGATCGTTTCCTGACCACCATTCTCATCCGTACATTCCCGAACCGCAAAATGATATTTCTCCCACAAGCTCGCTGCCGTACTGTTGTTCCCGATACATTCACTGTCCTTTTATCTCAACGGCGCCGTTGGATCAATTCCACCATCCACAATCTCATGGAGCTGGTGCTTGTGCGCAATCTCTGTGGTACATTTTGTTTCAGCATGCAGTTTGTTGTATTCATGGACCTCCTCGGCACTGTTGTCCTTCCTATCGCCATCTCGTTGACCTATATGCTGATCGCCAGCATGATCCTAAGCCCTCCGGTCAACTTTCAAGAGGCGATCCCGTTGATATTGTTGGTGGCGGTACTTGGTTTGCCAGCTGTTCTTATTTTGATCACGACACGGAAGATCATTTATGTATTCTGGATGTTGATATACCTTGTCGCCCTCCCCATCTGGAACTTTGTATTACCCGTTTATTCATTCTGGCACTTTGACGACTTTTCTTGGGGAGAGACGAGGTTGGTGCTTCGTGGTCGTCATTTGTACACATGGCTGACTGCTTATAACAGAAAAGTAGAAGGAGAAGCCAAAAGCGAAGCCCACGGAACCGGTGGCAATACCACCGGCGGGTTATCCGTGCCGCTTCGCCGTTGGGAAGATTGGGAACGATCGAGGCTCCGTAAAATCAAGCGCGAAGAACGAAGAAGACGAGACATGGAGCGTCTGCATCCGGGCGGGTTCGTCACGAGCGAGAACGACTTGCTAAGCGTCCGAGCAGGCAGCGAGGGCTCTGATGCGTACTCGGTTATTTCCTCGGAAGAGGATCAATGGGTTCATCAGGTCGGCGCATACAATGAAACTGGCGCGCAGTACGCTTCTCCCCCTGTGGCCCTGTACAACCGTGCAGCCCCTGTTGGGGAGATGGTTGGCGATGCCCAGCTGGAGGCGATGCTCGACGCTGGCTTCGACGAGTCCCCAAATCACTCTCCCGCCCGCACGCCCACGTCCTCGGCATTCAGCACGCGCTATCAGCTGTCTGACAATCCATCTCAGCAACACCTGATGGGTTACGGCGCCATGTCACACTCGGGATCGTCTGCGAGCTCTCGAACGCCTTCTTCGTCGTCTTTTTCTCCCGTAGCCCATCACCATGATATACACCACTATCGCCCAAGAGAAGCGTATGGACCACTTGGACCACTAGACCCAGGAGAAAAGTTTTAATCAGGGACTGGAAACCGTTCTTTATTTTTCGGATTTATCTTTTTTTATGATGAACGGTACTGATTGTGTCGAGTAAATTTCTGTTGTGCGCCTTGGTTGTGTGGACTTTTGTGTCTAGGTTTGTCGTGCCGGAAGCACCCACCGTTGCATCTCTACTTTACGATCACAATCAACCGAACCCGCTTGCACTCGAGTGCTATTCCCTGATTTCCGCTAGTGACTGTTGTGGCTATGAAGACAATGAAGGTGATGTAGATATGCCGTGCTATTCGTGTCGCGTAGTTCTCGCAAAATAACAGCAGAAAAAGTGAACTTCTTCGCCGTCGTCTCGCGCGTGGTCTATGGTATGGCTCCGTACCACCTCCCCCTCTGCAGACGTGTCATGGTCTACGTCGGTGTCGGGTGTACTGTCTGATTTTGTCGACAGTCCCTACGGACATGACCATCAGCGGCAGCTCAGGTCAGAGACTCGACTCACCCGCACAAGGCGCTGAAAGCGACTTTTCAAGCCACCTCTGCTGTCCGATCCCTGACGCGCGTGCTTTTTCTGCCTCTTCCAGATGCCCTTGACGACGACAGCCTCTGTCCGTCTGGTCACTGTTGGAGGCTCGGTCTGGACGTGACGCGTTTGTTTTGTGCTCTCTACCGGGGGCGCGGGGATGGGCCACGGAAGCTCGCATTCGGGAGGTGGGAGAAGAGAGGAGCGGGGTCTCACTTCCAGGATGGAACCCAACAGGCTGCTTGGAGAGGGTGGGAGTGGTATAAGCGCCGGGGAGACGGCGGTGTCCTCGGGCTTTGGCTGCGGGGGTGGTCAGGACGCGACTTGGAGAGGACACGATCGACTCACGAGGGGAGTAGGCTCGGCCTTGGGCAAGGGTGGAGGGGCGTCCGGGGAGGGACGACGGATGACGGTGGCGTCCCAGAGCCATATTCTGAAATCGCAGCAGCCGCCGACGAGGTATCGACCGTCGGAAGAAAAGGCGACGCAGGAGACGTCGTTGGCATGGGAGAGGGGCGGGCCTGCGAGCTGGCGGGTGGCGAGGTTCCAGACCTGCATGACGATGTGGGGGCCGGCGGTTGCGAGGTAGGCGCCGTCTGGGGATATGGCGATGGAGGTGATGATGTTGGCGTGCGATTTGATGGGCTCGCCGACCTGCTCGCCGGTGAGGACGTCCCAGACGCGGATGGTGCCGTCGTCTGCAGCGGTGACGAGCTGCCTGCCGTCTGGGGTGTAGACGACGCACCTGACGTCGTTGTCGTGGCCCTCCATGGGGCCGATGAGCATCTGGCCAATGTCGGAGTCGCAGATGCGGACGGTCTTGTCGTTGGCGACGCTGGCGATCTCGAGGCCGTCTGGGGAGTAGGTGAGGGCGTAGAGGTTGCCGTTGTGGGATCTGAAGGGGCCGGCGACGAGCTCGCCGGTGTCCGCGTCCCAGACGCGTATGGTGTTGTCGCCGGTGGTGGCGACGCGGCGGCCGTCAGGAGAGAAGGTGACGCACCAGAGGCCGGATGCGTGGCCGTCGACGGGGTCGTAGGCGAGCTGGGCGGTGGCGACGGACCAGACGCGGAGGGTGCGGTCCTCGGAGACGCTGGCGATCTTGGAGCTGTCCGGGGAGACGGCGACGGCGCGGACGACGTCGGTGTGGCCTGTGAGGGGCGGGGTGGTCTGGTTGGGCTCGTCGAGGTCCCATATGCGCACGGTGTTGTCCCAGGAGGAGCTGGCGATGCGGCGGCTGTCTGGGAAGAAGGCGACGGCGCGGACGGTGTCGGTGTGGCCTGCGAGGGTGCGGAGGGGGCGGACGTGGTCTGGTCTGCGGAGACGCCCCGACGAGGACAACATCGTCGCTCTTGTTTGGACCACCAAAATGTCCCCCTGGGAGCCACTCCCCCTCATCGTCTACGGCTATGCAGTCCACCCCCTCGCCCCCTCCAAGCGCGACACCCGCATCTCCGCCCGCCGCCCCATGTCCACCATCACAGAGGCCTCCGACCCCGACGTCGGCCACCGCGATGTCGTCGCCCTCGAGGTCGGCGACGAGGTCTACGCCTTTGAAAAGTACTCCCCCAGGGCCAAGGAGGTCGACGGCGTCTGGTACCGCGGGTCTGTCTCTCGCCCGATCCCCCCGAGCACGCTGACCCCCCGCCAGATACGTCGTGTGCACCGCGCGCCGCCCCCCGCCTTTGGCCGACTCCGCCAAGACCCCGCCCAAGGCCGACGAGCCCCAACAAGTGTTCATCGGCATCTTCCCTGCCTCCCACATCTATGCCCGCGACGAGCTGTCCGACGCCGAGGGCCGTCTCCCCGACCTCGTCACGTCCCTCGTCAATAACCCCGCCCAGCAGCCCAACGGCGCATCCCACGTCGCCGAGTATCTCGCCCAGTGGAAGCGCGAGCGCGTCAACTCGGGGCCAGAGCACCCCCTCGAGGACGAGCGCAAGTCGTTCAAGCTGCCCCCGCCGCCAGACCAGGCCAAGTCGTCGCGCGCCGCGGTCACCGTGTACCCGGCTAGCATCTACTCGGCCGCCCCGTCCGAAGAGGTCCTGAAGCCCCTCCCGCCCAGGCCCTCTCTCAAGTCTGGCGACGACACCGCGTCCGGTGCCATACAGCCCATCATCGACGAGATCGCGTCTGCGCTGAGGGAATGGCATAGCTTGATGTTCCAGTACCTGGCTCGAAGGCAGTATGCCCTCTTTCATACCGTCAAGTCCCACATCGAGGCCTTGCACCTCGGCCGCAGGCAATTGCTCGCCAACACCTTGAGTGCCGAGGAGACGGTCGCGCTGAGGAGGGATTGCGTGGCGAGGCTCGTGACGGGCAACATGGTCCAGGATCTCGACATCATCGTCAGGCACCCTACGTGGGGAGCCCTCGTCGCCGTCGACGTCGAAGGCGACATTGATCCGCGCAGCTGGGTCAGTGCCGTCCGGATGTACGCCATGCAGACCGCGTTGGCCTACACGAACGTGCCAGTCGACCACTCCAGCTCTCTCAAAAACACCCCAGCCGAATACTATACACCCTCGGTACCCATTCCCACCCCAGCCCATTCTGCCTTTCCCGACGTCACGCGTCCTCGCAACTCATCTCGGCTCGTCGGCTCGCTCGCTTTCCCCACCTTTCCCAGCGGCGGTTACGTGAAACCGTCCCCCGCAAAGTTTTACCACATATTCCTCGACCTCCGTGCTTTTGTCGCCTCCTTTTGTGTTGCGGGGGAGGTGGCGGAACTGTTCTTTTCCATCTACAAACACTCGGACAACCCGCGATTCGTGACGGAAGAATGCTGTGTTGTGCTCAACCACAATGGCGTCCCCGTTCGGGAAGGTGGTTCGACGATGCGCGCCCGCACGCTCTTTATAGATATCGCGCAGAGCGACGCACAAGACACGCTGTTCTTGGTCTGTCGGATCGTTCGCAACGGGGCCATGAAGATGGCCTCGTGCATCAGCTCCGGCATACCTGGCGCAGAAGGTACCAGACGAAGACCGTCAGAGTCGTCTATTTCGCTCAGCGATTCACCTGGGACCCTTCGCGCGTCCCCCTCGTCGCTCAATCCTGGGTTCACAGAAACGGCCAACTATCGCCGTCCATTTGGTTGTGCCGTCCTGGAGTTGACACAGTTGAGCAAGATGGTGGCAGAAGGATCCGACGTGTCCCCCACGCGCGAACACACGATGCCGATCTATGTTCCGGTCAACGAGGCCTTGTTCTCGATGCTTCATCAAGATATCATTGCCAGTAACTCGAAAGAATATGAAAAATCTCCCAGGTACTTTTTTGTTTCCTTGGTATTCAGCTACTGACCACTCTGCAGGGCCGAGATGCTGGCCGTATCGGTCAAGGTGTTCCACGGAGACGTGTCTACGATCATCAGAGAGAACATGTCTCTTCTTCAGGATATCCCGCTCACCCTCCGCCTTGGTTTTCCTGACGTTGTATTCCCAGGCGACGATCGTAACGAACTGTACATTAAACTCTGGTCTGGAGAGTTTCCCACTTCTCACGCGCAGTCGGCGCGACTCAGCATGGTCAACTTTGCTCGCCCGGGGCCGCTCGCTCAGAACGTCCAGGTCACCATCGAAGTTCGCGATTCGAAGGGTACTGTGATAGAAAAAGCCATCTCTCTTGGATCTGGCGAAGCACCCGTGACGCAGTTCCACTCGATCGTGTTTGCCCGCAACAACCAGCCGACATATGGCGAGCTCATCAAGCTTCAGCTCCCTCCGAGCGTGCCTGACTGGCACCTATTCTTTACTTTCAGGAACAGAAGTGGAAATCGTGCCTTGGGGCCAGACCGACCCTATGCATTTGCGTTCCAACCTCTGTTCCCAGGCCAGGGCGCGTTCTTGGAGGACGGTAGCCACACCCTGGTGTTGTACAAAGCCGACAGACTGGGTCAGATTACGCCGGCAATGTATTTGTTGTCACCGCCCTGGCTTCAGCCCGGTCAGCGTCTAGACCAGCTGATGGTTTCTCCTGATCTTCAGAGGCTTGCTCCTCCCCTCCGCGACACTCTCATCATCCGTTCTTCTCTATGCTCCACCAAGTTCACTCAGAACCCAGTGCTACTCAGTCTTCTCAAGTGGGAGCAAATGCCCGACAAGGAGCTTCTCTCCACTGTGCTCAGCAAATTCACCTTTGTCGGCGAAGGCGAAATCGTCAAGTTTTTGCGCAACATCTTTGATTCGCTTTTCGGCATTCTTGTCTCTCAAACGAACCAGTCCGGGGAGATGGATCATCTCGTGTTCAACGCGCTCGTGACTGTGCTCGGGATAGTCCAGGATAGAAGGTTCAGCAACTTTCAGCCAGTCTTGGATGTGTACATTGAACAACATTTCAACTGTGCCTCTGCGTCTTCTCGCATGCTCAAGTCGATGGACAGGCTACTGAGGAATCCGACCGGCACGGATACGGCCTCTCCTCTTAGAGCAGCGCTCAAAGTGTGGCATTACATCTTCAAATTCATCACTCGCGCGCGAGAGTTGCAAAAGTCCTCGGATCTGGGGTCGGGCGGGGCCACCGCCGAACACCTCGAAGTGACGTTCAAAAAGGAGGTCCGCACGCATCTAACGGAAGTCAATCGCATGATGGCGACGTCGTCCCCGCCGGCTATCATCGGCACGCAGACGATCGCCTTGCAGCACTTTACCTCTATATTACCCGAACTCACCAAAGTCCTGTCGACCATCGAGCTCGTCACCGTCGCGACCAACTTTGCCAATGCGATATCCAACGCCAAGGGAAAGATCATCATCTGGCGACTCATCATGTACCTGCAAATCGTCAAGGGGTTCCTGTTTGACGACCCGCAGTCGCGAGCGTTGCTCGTCCAGGCCGTGGTGCTCTGGATCAAGCCGTACTTTGGCCGCTTTGACGAATTCACGCAGACGCAGCCGGGCGACTCGGACAGTGCCAAGGATGCATCACGCGTCAGTTGGCTGGAGTCGGTGCGGTTGTGCGTGACCATCCTCGCTGTGATGTTGGATAAGCTACAACAGCAACTGGTGTCCTCGACGGTGCTTGCGGACCGGGTTTTGTTCCGACAGGAGCAGGATAACGTCGAGTATCTATTGATGCTGTTGCCCAGGTGAATCTGATTGCTCATGGAGTTCGTCGACTAAGCCCTTTTTCAGGCTTCTAGATTCGTACCGAGAGTTCCAAAACCCTGCCAATCACAGTGCTATCGAGCGTACTAGAACGCCTACGACCAGCGCGTCCGCAGTACCTGTCACATTCCCCGAGTCTTATCCATTCTCGCTTCTGACATCACCGCCCAATGCCAGCCGCAACAGCGCACCCAACGTTGCTGAGGAACAAAATATCTTCAACCCTGGCTTGGGAGAGACCGCCATTGTTTTTCTGGCTCTTGTTTTATCTGCTCCCACGAAGCATATCTACAATTTCCTAGAGTCGAGCTACGACATTGAGGGCAAGGACAATTTTGCTTCACTCTTGGTGCAGTTCTTCAAAGTCGCGACGTCGATCCTCGACAATGATGCTTGGCCGAGCACGTGGCTGAATGTGAATATCCTGGCGCACAAGGTCTTGATCAAGATGATGGACCCTGTGTCAACGCTCTTGAAAAGCATCTTTATCCCTCCGCCATCGGCTGCCCAGCAGTTCAAATCTGATCTTTGGCGCGACGCGTTCCAGATGCTATTCAAATTGCTTTCGTCAGATCAGCTGGTCATCGAGGATTTCACTGCCCAGGTATGTTTTGCAAAGATTTTCTGATCGCGACTAACCTCGGCTCAGAAACGTCGCGCCGTCTGGCGACTTGGTGGGGATATTCGTGGCGAAGGCGCTGATATCTTGCTCCGTCTTTGGGATGCTCTCAAGTGGCCCGACACACCCGACACCGAAGCGTCGTCGGTGGGAGTGAGTGCTTGCGTGCCTCCCCGAACATTGCTCTTACCGCTTTCCAGGGTTATCAACCAGTCCTCAGCCCTCTGGTCGGACAAATCGTGAACCTATGCCTGAGTCACCACGACTCGCTGCGCAACAACGCGGTCGGCATCCTGTTTGGAATGGTCATCTCGGAATATCGGCAGTTTGGCCACTTCGAGCGAATTGAGAACGAGCTAGTGAAGAAACTGGACTCGCTGTTCATGTCCCAATCCAAGGGTGACGACATCTCGCGCGCCTTCTTTATCGCACATCTGCGGCAGCTGTTCGAGTCGACGCATGTGCTTGACGCACTGCGGGAACGGGTGTCGATCTTTTTGGACTGTGTGGACGCGTTCCTCAAACTCTTGCTGAGTCTGAGAAGCCTGCCCGAAGGCGAAGAATTTGCCGATGATAGGGTTATTGCTACGGTATTGTCCGTCCTAGAAATGTTTGCATGTCTTGCTGATGCCCCTGATAGCTACGATTGATGAACTTTATCCGAGAGATCGGCCGGGAAGAAATGTACATCAAATACGTACACCAGCTCGTCAACGTAGGTACAATCACGACATCCATTCTTTTTTTACTGATAACATTGGTTTTTCAGGCCCACTTGCAGTCTCAAAATTACGTAGAAGCTGGGCTCACGCTCAAGCTGCATTCTGACCTCCACGAATGGGATCTATACTCGTTTGTGCCACCCATGGAAGATCTTGGACTACCGCAGCAATCTCAATTCCACCGTAAAGAGACGCTGTGTCTCTTGATCCTCGATTATCTCGGTTCGTGTATTCAGTCTCGAGACGACACGCACGCATTCTGACTATTGTATAGGCAAAGGAAAGGCATACGAGAGCGCGATTGATATATGCAAAGAATTGGCGAAACAACATGCCGAGGTGACATTCAACTAGTACGCCAAGATTTCACGGATTCACTTTTATGGTACTCAAACCTTGTGCAGTACTCGGTTAGCGGAGATTCTCAGACATCAAGCCACCTTGCTCGAACACATCATTACTGACCAACGCTACTATCCAGACTATTTCCGGGTGGCGTTCTTTGGAGAATTCCCGGATGCGATCCGTGGCAAACAATTCATCGTACGTTCACATGCTCCGACGACCTGTGCTTCGCTTACCGATCCAGTACCGAGGCTATGAATGGGAGAAATATGGAGCGTTTTGTGAACGAATGCTCAACAAACACCCAGGAGCCCAATTGTGGAAGACCCCTGGAGATCCGCCCGTCGATATCCGGTTCGGCACCGATCAATACATTCAAGTGACCGCTGTGACCCCGGAACCGAATCGCTTCCAACCGATTTTCACATGTCCTGATGTGCCTCCGGCGATAAGAAATTATTATGAGCATAGGCATGTAGATCACCCATCCCCTTGACGACCATTTTTTTTCTGATTTTCACCCCAGTTCGGTCAATGTTTTCAGCAGTACCCGGCCCATAACCAAAACTGACCGGGACGGTACCGAAGAAGTGTGGCTCGAGAAGACTTGCTACACGACCGAACAGGCCTTTCCCACTGTCTTGCGTAGATCCGATATCACGGAGTGGGAAGTCGCCGAGATCTCGCCTGTAGACCACGCCTATACTGAAGTGGAAGCAAAGACGCGAGAACTCGACTTCCTCCACCTGCGATACTCGGCACTTGCAAAGACCGCCCAGATTTTCTCCACCAATGCGCTATCTATGACGCTAAACGGTGCCGTGGATCCACCGACGGATAGTATCCCTGCTTATCGGGAGGCGTTCTTCAACCCCATTTACATCTCCCGGCATGCAGATAGGGTGGAGCAAGTTGACCGATTACGAAGTGTGATCGACGACCATGTGAGTCCGCGACATATTCTCCGCATTGAAGACAGAAATGGATTTGGTCCTTGTAGGTCCGCGTCGTAGACAGCTGCCTCAAGCTCCACGGGCAAATCTGTCCTCCGGAGATGCTCCGTTTCCACCAAACGCTAGAAGAACTCTTCCGGAAAAACTTTGCCGAGGAAATCGGGCGCATAAGCGCGCAAGGCGGATTCGAGGACGTCCCACCCGAGTCGTACGTGCGCGTCAACGACCAGTCGTCCGTCCACGAGAACGCGTCCGTGCAAAAGTCGGTGTCGTCGGGCGGCCAGTCGAATTTACCCGCGCTTGCGATCCCGCCCCCGCCCGTGTCCCCGTTCACGCCGTCGAGCGTTGGGCTCGACTTTCCGTCGCCCGTGAAGCGCACGCCGTTGCAGCTCCATGCGGCGCACGTCGCTCGGCATGGGATCAATGGCGTGTCGACGGGATGGCGTCAGGACGCGGTGGGCAGCGAAGCGGGCTCCCCGCGCAACTCGTTGATCACGGTCGGCAATGCCCCGTCCATGATGGTTCCCTCTGGCGCCTCGATCGTCACGTCCACCGTCGGTAGTATCAAAGGTCGATTCTCCCGCTTTGGAAGTCTCAGGTCAGGTCGCAGGTGATAATTCCGCCGAGAAATATGATAAGCTCTTGTAGCGTGTCTTATATATAGTGCTGCCCTCTTTTCTGGTCTCTGTGCCGGGAAATTGTCTAGCTTTCATTCATACCCTGGACGAAATACATGTATACCCGCGAAAAACGAGAGAACGGTATTGTGCTAGAGAGGGCGGCATGGTAAAAGAAATCGGTCGAAAAAGACAGCCTAGTAACGGGTGGGGAATATCGATACAGTTAGATCATAAATGAGATTGGAAAAGCTATGCATGTTGACTCGCGAGCACCATGCCAGCGTTGTTGTGCTCCTGGAGCGTCTGGAATTCGAACGCGTCGTATGCGTGCATGGGGTACGTCGATGGCGTGTACATCCCCATCGACTCCGTCGAGCCCGACTGGTTGTACCCAAACGCCGGCGAGTAGACAGGCTCGTGCGGTGCAACGAGCATCACGTCGTTGGCAGGCTGCGTCACCCAGTCGTGCTGGTGATCAAATGTCGGAACGTCACGCCCAAACATTGCAGAGGGCTCATTGGGGTACATGGGCGAGGGAGCCGGCACACCATAGACAAGGTCCGGTTCTGAATAGTACCTCTGCATGGCCTCGGTATCGAGGTATAGGGATTGTAGCTGGTCTTCTGGCAGCGAAAGTCGGCGATGGACCTCTGGCGCTGAATCAGAACTACACTCGGAGGGGAATTGGGAGAGCTGAATGACGGGGGAGACGTGGGAGAGGTAGAGCGCATCCAAGCTTGGTTCGCGTGGTAAATGAGAAGTGCTGTCGCCAAACGAAGTGTCGACCACAGAAGGTCCGGTGGACGGTTTTTGTGGTACCGTGTTGAACAATGGGTCGTCCTGGGGCGGACTGGTAATGGCAGAGGTACAAAGCGACTGCAGGAAGGTTGAGCGAGGAATACTGGCGATTTACGTTACTGGACTCACGTATTTTGACAGAATCTTGTCGAGCGCATGGGGTAACAGCTTCCAATCAAACACTTTGACGTCCTTTTCTATCTTTCGGGGTTTGGGGTCCGGAAAGTCCATGATAAGTTGGAAGAGAGACTCGAAGCCGGGGCGGGTCTTTGATACGGTGGTAGGACGGAGGCCTTCGAGGTTTCTGCGAATGCGATTCTTTTCGTCGACCTCAAAGTCGGCGTCGACGAGTCGCTGAAGTAAATGAATGATGTCAACCGAGGTGACACAGCAAGAGTCCGTCTCTTCGCGGTAAATGCACGAGATGACGATGTCATCCGAGTCGTATTCGGCTTGCGAGATCTTTTCGGCAGAAACCATGAGCCTGCTTCCGTCCTGCAAGCGCCGAAAGCGAACAAGCCTGCGCCCCGCATGCAACTCTGACTCGTCCCAGTCAAAGCAGAAATTGTCGAGTGGAGTGGTGATATCAAGGACGACGGCATGCGTGGCGTCCTCTAGGTCAGAGCGGGACGCCCTCCTGAGGGCCGGAGGAGCAGGCTGTGTGGGACGCGAACTTTGGCAGGACCCATATTCCGAGTCCGACGACGGAGGGGTCTGCGGTTGGCTATAAGGGCTGCGACGCCTCGCGCGGTCGCTTCCGTCGCCCGAGTTGGTTCGGGCACAGGGACGGTGAGGCGTGGCAGAGGATGGCTGGGAGAGCGGCGGGATAGAGGGCTCGCCACCGTCTTTCGAGGTGGCCAAGTGAGAGGTGGCTCAAGGACCAAGGGCGGCACTCACCGGAGTCGCTGTAGAGAAAGTCGCCAAAGGTGACCGAGTCGACGACCTGGTTTTGCTTATCGACGGCTTGGATGGTGAGCGGCACCATGGGAAAGGCAGACCTGTGCTTTGAAAACGAGGGCGCGCGGCCCTTGAGCTGCCAGCGACCGCAGCCGGGAGGGTCGATCTCGTGGACCTGTGTGGTGACCGCGCGACGACCGACGACGAGACGGATGTGTATGCCGACGGCGAGGTCGGCCTTGCAGGTGAAGTCGACGGAGATGAGGGAGCCCTCGAGGCCCTCGCCGGGGGAGAAGCTCATGACCCAGAGGAGGTCGACGCTAGAGCAGGCGAGGCGGGTGAGGCGGGGGGAGGGGTCGCGGGCGCTGAGGTTCTGGCTGGCGGTGGTGAGGCTCATGGCGGGGTGGAGAAGAGGAGCGGGCGGACGCGATTTAAATCTTGTCGTCTTTGTCGTTGCCGTTTGGGCCAGACAAGATCTCGGAACACAATCTGCGCGTTCCTAAGCACGATCGGAATGAAAAGATCGTCGATATGACCATCTTGGTCCGAATTTTGACATACTCTGCCATCGCGGAACGACAAAAACGACGTAATTTGTAACGCCCTCCCGCGAACCCACCAAACACCCCCACAAAGGGGGGTCTCAACTGTACACACAGGTGGCGTGCCGGGGCTCCCAGTATCCACCACTGCCGACCCATATCCTCGCGACAGGGGGAATATGGCCCTCTGCCGACAGCACCCGCTCACAGCCCGCACAACGGTCCACGAAAAGCCCCCGGTACGAGACGAGGACGTGCTGCCAGAACGTCAGCCGTCACAGCGACGCGTGCGCAGATCCTCACCATCAGCACCTGAACGGGCACGCGCGGGTGCGACAAGACCATCTTGGCGAGGTGTTGGGACAGCCCCTGAAAGGCGAGGTAATCTGACCGTTCGTGGGGCAACTTCTACGATCGGCGTCAGCGGCGATACACGATGTACTGATTGCATACCCTCTCCCGCGGACCAAACGCCGCGACGCTTTCCACCACAAGAGGGGCCTCGATGTTGGCAAAGATGAGTGATATGTACGCAGTGAGCACATCAAGTATCGTAAAGCGGAGCACCACGGGGCTACCGAGCTTCGTACCACCGTCCTTGAGCTCATCGCGGATCGTCTGGGTCCGCGACCAGATCGCGAGCTTGCACTTGGGGGGCGTGGCGTCGTCCGTGGCCGAGGGCTTGAGTTCGCCGACGTTTCCCCGGTTGAACTCGCGCACGAACTCGAGCAGAGACTCTGCGCGCATCGGGGGTGGCTCGTCCTCGGGGGACGCAAAGAGCGACGACGAACGCGGCGGTGAGGGCACATAAGGCTGTGGTGAGCCCACAGGCGACTGTGGTCGTCTGCGAGGGTCAGTCTCGCGTCCGCCGAACCAGAGGACACGCACTTGCGTTTCCGACTCTCTCTTCGAAAAGACGGTCCGAGCTCGCTTTGATCGGCGTCCTCGCTGGCCCGCACCGCCCGCAACGCCTCCTGGACCTTGTCGCAGCACACCAACTCCACAAAGTCGTTCAACGCGCGAAAGTCGTGGGCAGGCGTGGAGTGGCTGAACGTGGCCGCGAATTCCCGGTCGATCGCGGGGTCAAAGGGGGGTGGAAAGTCGCCCAGCGGCGAGGTCGAGGGGGGTCGCAAGAGCGCCGCTGGCACATGACGAAGGGTCTGCAGGCGATTGTGGACGTCCGTCAGCGTCTGAATGCGGTCTTGCAGGCTCGGTGAGGGCACGGCGTTTGTCTTTGCTGGCGTCGTGTCTGACATGGAATGGCAAGTGGCTGTGCAAATCAGCCTTTCCTCACCGGGCCCGGCGTGGCGCTCAGTCTGGAACCATTCCGAAACCAGGACGTCTGGCTGGCGCAGTTCTCGCCACGCACCCTGAGTGCTGCCATTGATTGCCGGTATCCTCCCATCGTGGACGACTGCCTGTGCCTCTCCCCCTGTAGGCCTTATTTCTCAAGCACCACTCGACCGTCGTAACCGAGACCCTGCCCATGACAGAACGCGGTCCAAAGGCACTCGGGATCGGCCTCCATGGCTCAGGCCGAGTTCACGCCACATCAGCACGTACGCCGCCCACGATGATCGTTATCTTAGCTTCACCGTGACGCGTGCGGTGTGCACCGATCATATTGACACGCACCCTGCGTGACCTCACGCCACCTTGACATTTCTGCATTCCTGTGTCGAGTTGCGGGCTTGTTCTAGTCCACGTATTGTTTCGTGGACCCACAACATCACCCACCGCGTCATGGGCGGGACGGCTGTCCAATTCCTTATGGGTTGTGACACGTGTCAAGAGTATCCGACGGTGCTCGCCCACATGACCGTTGAGATCAAGCGCCTTATCAGACACCGTTGTCTGTTACTCACGGATTTCCTGGCACCGTCAGCCTTCCACCAGTGTACGCAAACCGAGTGCCGGCAGTGACGCAAGGCCAGATAACATTAGGTTTGGTCAATTTCCGCGGGGGAAAATCCACACGAAATTCGAAAAGCCATATTGCCAGCCCGAGACGTAAATACTTCAAGGAGATGGCGCCGCGTTCACATCACGCCTGGGGCATATTATATTCAAGGTAGAATTTACGATCAGCACTACTTGGGAGGAATGCATTTCAAGTCTTCATCCGTAATGAATACATCTTACCAGCCGGAGATCCCCAGTACCATGTACATCTAACCTGAAGTGACTTATCGGTCGTGCTGAAACGCTGTCCTGCCCAGACGAGTGAAACATCTATGGAAGCAACGAAGCGATTACTCATGTGTTCGAAATACAATCGTGCCAGATCCTACCTTGAACATAACGGTGCAATTCTCCCCAGTGCCCGGTGTCAATCCGGACTGATCGCAATGCTGACGAGACCACACCACCCTTGATCTATTTCACCGAGAAGAAAGCATGCTGTAGCGACGCCACTCGAGGAAACGCAAAAGCAATGGGCATCTTTTAGGTTCTGATATGCAAGCAATAATTCCGCATTGCATTCCGCCGGTACCTTGAACCGTCTCGTCGTTATCTGCGCCGCATACGTGTTATGCTCCCCATGTGATGGAACCAGACACACGCACCCTGGTTTCCGTGGATTGGGTCCATTCTCCGAGTCCAAGTGAAGACAGGACAGCCTTTTCCCGACCCTTGTGATACTGACCACTCCCGAGCCATACGCCAACATCGATGAATTCCCCATTTGATGCTTCGCTGAACGGCCCCACAAGCACACTATCATAGAAATTTGAAAGAGCGGTCGCCTGAGCCCCTGATGTGAGCTGTCGCAGGAAGACAAGCGACTCCCCGTCAGGTGGGGCCACACCTGCCCCAACGAGCGTTGTGGCAGACGGTATGAATGTGGGAAGCAACGACGAGGTTTCTGGGCCTGCGCTCGGGTAGAGCGCGTTCAGGGTGTTGACGGTCGCTGTGCCGAGAGAGAGGTCGCGCGTAGCGACCTGCAAGGACAATGAACCCATGGCGTTGGTAGCGAGGGACTTGAACTCGGTGGCAGACCTCCACATTAGCCGCGAACCGACGGCCAACAATCACTTGGCTCAGGGTGGCAGGCCGAAGCGAAAAGTTCTCGATCGACTTTACGTCGATGGTTACAGTTGGCTCCGCCAGAAATTTTCGGGGTGCCTTGGCGATTGCCAATCATCTCACCTTGTTCGTCGTCTTCTGATCAAGGGCTCAACTCAACTTATTTTCAAGCCCGAAGCGAGTCGCTACAACTTGACGCTCGCATTTCCCGAAGGCCGTGACGGATTTTCGCTCGCACGGTCTGACAAAATTGGCAGCAATGAGAGCGAATAACGTTTTTTTCTGTCAAGCCTAGGTACAGAGCTGGCTCTGAGTACTTTGTACCTGAAAGACGTCCCGAGCCGAGCTTCCCATCCTACCTCAATTAACCCCCCCTGAGAACAGCATCGCATCAATGACGTCTGGGATACGGTCACATGACGCCTCGACGATCAAACAATCGTTTCCGAGGACGCTCAGCCACCGAATGAGAACAAGTGGGTCCCTGAAAGGTCCTTGTGAATGGTGTTGACATCATCCAGCTTTCTCAAATCGCTCGATAGCCGCATTCTTAGTCATGATGAGCCCTAATCCCACCACCAAGCAAGGCACGTATGCTTCCCGTCAAAAATTTCCGTCCATGTGATGCATCTACATACCGTAGTTGTCCAATTTCTTTTCGACACCTTTCACACAGTCCTGACAATATTCGGCTGATAGAACTCCGTTAATTATAAACTGGCATCTAGTCAGGGTGCGCTGATATCTGCCGATATTGTAC